>QVNW01001101.1:12500-24325 GCA_014825475.1 Pseudomyrmex flavicornis
TAGCCATGTAGCCCCTTGTTACACCTTTCTTGTCCACCGCAGGCACAGTGACCGTATTTAATATTAGTGCCTATTACACACAAAGAATATATACTTATAAACTAATATAATAATCAAGTTAGACTTCAAATGTTTTTTTAACAATTTACAATAAAATTAATTGTCAATAAACCTGCTAAGAGAATATTTATAAATGATGTATTTTACCTTAACTCCTAATTCAGTAACAATTCTGGGACAATCACTGCAGTTGCAAAGCACCTTCAGAAGCAGACCAGCTGAGCTTTTACCCATTACTTGCGCGAAAAGTACATCTCCAAGTACCAAACTCTAGACATTAAATATATATAAATTTACAACAATTACATTAAAATCTTGCACAAACATTTTACTTTTTATATTATATCAGTTTTTTTTTTTTTTTTAAATCATTCCATACCTCCAAAAAGTTGCGAATGCGCTGAGACTTCTCCATGGTGACAAAAGTATCAATTGCTGGCACTGTAGCATAAAATTCTAGACATACAAAATAAAATAATCATTATTGAATAGTATATTACATTTGAAAGAGAAACCACTTCAGAAGAATGTTACTACCTTCATCAATCGCTTCTTGCTTAATGCATTCTGCAGCTTTCTCCAAGTTTGTTTTATCATAGAGAGTGTCAGCTTTTTTAGCAAGGAACTGTTGAAGCTTCAGACGTTTTCCTCTATCTCCAAAGCTATATAAAAGAAACATAAAAGAAAATGTGGTTTAAATAAAATGCAAATGGACAACAAACAAACCTGCAATATTCAGATTATTATATATGTACCTGAGAGTTTTTTGTCGCTGTTGATAGATATCAAAATTAGGTTCCTTAAGATTGAGCATGACCAGTTCATTTTCGTTGCGTTCTCCCTCCCATACTTTCTGCAACTGCTGGCCATGGTAGTTCAACGCTTGCGCCACGAGACGGGCGTCCATAGTTTCCATTTTTGTTCAGCCGAAAGACCTAATCTGTAAGACTATCAAAATTAAGTTCCAATTATTTCTTCATCTTTTTAGAAAACATTCACGAATATATATCCAGATTACGGAAACACAGATGTTTCTAATTAGTTCCTCATGCATAAAAAAAGCCTTTGAACGCATAAAGCATCCAATGTCCAAGGACACGTGATGAGCGTTATTCCTTCATCCAGGAAACTCGTTAAAAATGCTCGTTTACACGCCTCAGTTTCGTTTATTATCGCGTGCCCACCCGATTGTCCGGCGACGTTGCATCAAATCATCAATAGATAGCAGCATTCTGTGCATCATCGCGCTATATCAGGGACAAAGAGCGGACCGCATCGGTGAAACCTTGTGCGCGACGAGTTTTCGTCGGCGTGGCCGTAATGAGAAATTCTCAGTTGTTTCGTAACAATGCTCGCGTAGGCGGGAAGCGCCGCGCTATATTGATTTATCGATCGCAGTACGGTCGTTGCGGCAAGGCCCGTGTACTGCGAAGGGCATCGCCGCCATGACGCTCTCCGCCAGAACGGCCACCTTCTTTTTGTCAAAACGCTCATATCTCGCCAGCGGAACAGGAGCATCCGCAGATCCGTAATTAACAAGAGGACAACTTACCGCTCGGCTGGGATATTATTGTTCCGCAGAGATCTGGCAATGCAAATTCAGAAAGAATCACGTTGCACTACGTAACATCGTCGAGAACGAACAAATGCATACGCGAATCACAGCGTACTAGCAGTACCGCCGACTGCCGAGTTGAGTCACGATTCTGACGAAGCGGAAATGTGAAATGATCGCGCGGCGCAAGCGCAACACGCAACGAATCCTTACTTCCTTATCGAACGCCAGTCACGTCGATACAGCGAGATTTCCTGTCAGGCGGGCTGTTTAAAAAAGTAATAATATTTTAACTAGAAAATAGTAATGCAATCAAACCGAAATTAAAGCATCTAAACACGAATAACTCAAAATCTAGTTAAACAAATAAATGTTAAGGCATTTATTTTTACCAGTGTAAACATATTCAATATTTATATTTCTGCATAAAGTAAATCTAAAGATAACTTTTGTCGCAAATGTATAAATTTGTTGACTGCTATTCTAAGTGGAAGTTGGAATGAGGTCATAAATTTCATACAACTTACATAATTCAATGTAAATAGTTCCTTAGACAACAGTATATATTAATAACTTGCTAGTACAAATAACAAAAAAGGCGTATAAAATATTTACCTGTCCTTGATTTTCTAAAAAATAATATGATATGTGTTATATATCATATAAATAAGTTTAACAAGTAAGTAAGGCAGTTAACAATAATTTTCCCCTTGCGAAAAAGAGGAAACTTAGACTCTCAAATTGTATTTATTGCGCAGACATTTAACATATTTCATGGTGTATTGTCTTCTTGCAATATCTTTAGATAATAAAACAAAATGTGTATACAATATTATTTTTCATATAACATTTCAGGCTACACAAAATGATATTGTGTTACTCCGTTTTACTTCTACAATATAGAATAATATTGTCCCCAAAACTATACTTTAATATATTCCACTTTTAAAGATATTTTCTAATAATAATAAGTGCCATTACCCAAGCATTTTATTTCTCTACCATGTAATTTCTAGCTCAGTGATTCTCAAACTTTATTGGCACTATAAAGCATAAAAAATTTTCTGAAGCACGCTTTGTAACAAAAATATATATTATATATAACATATTGTATAAAGTGTGAATAGAAATAAAACTTTATAAAGTAATATTTAAGTTTACAAAATTTAGGTTTATACTTAATTGAGTAATAAATATTTTATATACAAATGAGTTCCTTCTTACATTTGTAACTTCGATAATATTTGTGACACTATGTTTGAGAATCACCACTCTAGCTTGAGATACAATATCATTCCTATAAGATTTTATGTATCCAAGCGTTATTAAATATACAAATTACATAGCTCATATAAATTATAGCTTGCACATTGTGTATATAAATTTACGTTTTCTCTTTTGATCTCTATTTTTTCTTCTTGATTGTCTCTTCTCTTTGCACACTTACATTCCAATAATATAATAGTTGCAATACTATCACAGCATTTGCCACTGTGGAACACGTATACATTATTATCATGGACGCATCACCGGTCTCCTGAATGGAAGTAAAGATTCTCGCAAGAGATCCGAAGAAGAGTAAGAAGCACGTTATTGCCGATAACTGGCCAGTATTTCCATTGGAATAATTCGTATAAGCTTGTATAAACTGTAATCATACATATATATCGACGTGCGTACAAAAACACATACGCACAAACACACACACATATATATATATTAAATTACTTACCTTACTAATAAGAATAATAGGTATATTCATTGCTTGACATGTCCAAAGAACATGAATAGGTGTTAATCCACTATTAGCTGCAAAAATCACAGCCAGATAGGCAGAAAGAAATGCAGTTGCTTTGGTTGTTTCACCATTATAATGCATTACAAGAACAGCAATAGCCACAGTTTGAAATCCTAAAAATACTCCATCTCCCCAGGCACTAAAATTTTATACAATCAACATTATATGTCAAATAAATTTGTAACAAAAAAAACGAGTTTTTTCCTCTTTATAAATTCTTAAGAACAAGTTGCTTTACTCACCTAAATGGAAATCCATTCATAAAACTATATGATGACATTGCAGTAATGGCAAACAAATCCAATAATACACTGAAGACATTGATTCCTTCACCACTTTTGTTCTTTATAATTTTTACAATTTGAGGTACTTTTACTAAACACAAAAATCAACTATACTTAGAAAACATTACAAATAAATATATGTACAGAATACACATTTATGAGTTGTATATATTTTCATACACAGACAAAGTGGATTTCAGGTTTACAAATATAAAGTTGTGCTAATAATAATTGTACTAACCTAGCAAAGAACCAGCAATAATGCCAAGTCCTAAACTTTTGCTCAACGTGGCTTTGAAACATGCACCTGAAATATCGTTAAAGAAATTTGGCTTTAGTTTCACGATATATTTATAACATTTGACTTTATTTCCACATTATAGAAAAGTCTCTTTTATTTTTACAATTACAACAGGTTATAATATGCTTTTCACATTATAAATGTACTAAAAATTTATATAAATGTTCTGATAAATATAAAGCAACATGGAAACCTTTCATCTTTGAGAATGGTAACATTAAATATTTAACCATAAAAAGTGTTAACTTGTCGTGAATAAAATGTTGCTTTTTATTCACAGAAAACTCAAGATAAAACTACATTACTGCTATCAAGAAAATCTTACCATGAAGAAAATTAAACTTCTCTAAATACTCCTTCATGCATTTTTCGGTAAATAATAACGACGCTGCTTTTCTGATTATTTGCTGAATCATTTTCGCGACTGGCACATTCGTTGACTTGTTGACCAATAACTGTTATCTTGGTTTTTTCATGAGAAGAAAAAGACGTTGCACTTTGTCGTTTGTTAATAATGAAAAAAATTCCCAAGTTTTTTTATCTTTTTAATGACATTTCTTATGTTTTTGAATAATGTATAAGTACATTATACTTCAGACGTCACTGAAATCATAATGTAAGAGGTTTGTTTCTTTCTGACTGATTGCATTAATTCGGAACTAAATAAAACAGGGTACGTGCAAGAATTTACACTCACATATAAAGATCATAGTGGAGCAATCATAGCGGATCTTATAAAGCATACGTGTGTTGGTCATGTAGCAAATACCTATACAATCTACAATATACTGTACACAAGCAGAATACAAGAGATGTGTCGAGATGATAACAGCTGATAATGCAATCGATAACAGCTGGTGATCCCGGTGTTACGTAAACATCGTGATAATCTATCGTAGAAGTATCGAAAACTTTGATACATTAAATGCGTTCCTTCAAAGCGCGTCTTATTAAGAGGTTATCAGCTGGAAACGTACTCTTCGATCAAACCGGAAACACATGAAAAAACTTAAGCAGTAAGACTAAAGGTGGCACACAAAAGAACTTAAGCAGTAAAGCATAATCATTAAATAAATCAACCAATCACAGGTCAACATTGATTTATATAATGTTCAATAGCATTTGAAGACAGAAAGCCTGGCAAGAAACAACGTGATAGTCAATCAGTATTTTGTTTTTATGAAAAAGCAGCACATTAATTGGTTATCTCTCGCTTTTATTCCCAAATTCCCGACACGTTTGTAGGAGCTCTTGATCTTACTGCTTAAGTTTTTTTGTATATGGCTTCATTCTTTTTGATTTTTGTAATATAATAGCGGTAAATAAGTATAATAATATTCAGGAAAATCAATAATTCTACTTTAGAACACGTAATTACTTTTATTTTGTAGGTTTTTTCAAAGCGTAATGAGACATGCAAGCTGCATCATCAACTGGAACAATTGGATGTATTGGGAAATGCATGAGTGGTTTAACAGTTGAAGAGCTAGATAAAATAACAGATAACATAAACAAGACTTTGTCTCATCCAAAGGGCAGGCAGATTTTGGCAAAGTATCTTGAACAAAACAATCTTAAAAGTGGCTTGGACTGTTTGGACTTATACAATGTCTGTTCAGATCTTTTTGCTAAGGCTCAATCGTAAGTCCATCACAACATATAATCATATTAAAATCAAGTATTACATTTTTTTATTCATATACAAGATTATGACATTTAAATATTTTTGTGAATGTCAATATTTATACATATATATTAAAAAAATATAATTTACAGACAAGTAAGGGAATATTATGTGGAATCATTAACTGAAGATGTAACAACACTGATGGATATGGTTGATTCTATAAACGGAGTTGAGCAACTAGATATAGTACTTTTACGACAGTTTGATGAGGCTTTAACTAACGGAACTAAAGAGGAATTGCTTGCTGTAATAGAAGAAACAAGAAGTAGAGCGCGAGATTATTTAAGAGGTTTACATGAAGATTTTAAACGATATGCATCAGAACCATGTCCATTGACAAAATGTTACAAAAATTCTTAAAGATCCATAAAAGAATTTAACATTTTGTACTTTTGATGACAAATAATTACTTGCCTGGTGAGGTAGTCTATAAAATTCTACAAAAGATTATTTTTTGATCATTTATAAGATAAACTGTCTTACATTTGGTTTTCTTAAATTTTGGAAAAAAGATTTAGTAAATTTACCAGAGCATATGCAAGGAGTTAAAGCTACTTTTTGGATTCAACATATTCTGTATCTACAGTATTTATACTACAAGATGTACATTTTTATCTGTGATGTACATTTTTATTTTCATGTCTTATTTATATCTATTTTATACATGACCTATCCAGTACTTCAAAGCTGTAAGATAATTGTATGTACTTAAAGATAAAATATTACATAACTTTTCAGCAGCAAATAGTACACCAAAGTCAAATGAAACTATTATAAACAACTGTTTTTCATTTTTGTACAAAATACACTTCTATAAATAGAAATACTAACTTAGCAAATATGCTTTGTATGATATTTGTATGATGTCGGTTGGCCATTTGAGAGAATATGTAAAAAAAACATAAAAACTATAGAGCAGTTTGAATCCTTGAAATAAATCCTTGAAATAAGTTATTTTATATGTTCAGCAACAACACATTTCTTTAGAAATGTATTTTTTATTTCCGTATAATTAAAAAAATCTGTTAGTTTTTTTAAATCTTACGTGCTTTTACCATAATGTTTATGTTTACGTGTGTCGTCAAACATATATATACTATAAAAAAGGATGTCATTAGTGCGTGCAAAGAAAAGGACAAAAATATCTCCTACGTTTTGTCTCTCATTTCTGTCAAACTTAAAGAAATATAACGAAATATATATCATGTTGGGTATATATGTTGTACATATCTATGATTTATATATGTAAAGGTCTGTGACATCAATAAAACAATTATCGTCAACAAGACCGAATCATATTCCTTTTTTTGATTACTCACAAATATCAACCGTCATGTGTGCGAAACATTCTCGAGAGAAATATGTTGATACACTGAATAAAATACGTGATACCATCGAAAAATTAGATAAAAGTTTAAAGTTTTCGCGAGATTTGGAAGCTGTCAGATTTCTGCGATATTCCACCTTGAAGTCTCGTACTGCAATTTTGACAGATGATTTGAAAAAGGCTAAAACACAAAACAAACAGATGTTGAGTGAGCAAAAAACCTATAAAATAAAGTCGATACTTTGTTGATAATAACTCAATTTCGCGAATTGATTCTTTGATCTTCAGACTTATTTCGCCAAAGCGTGACGGATGTTCAACTTGATTCTGTCGATATATTGCCGGAAACTCTAAAACGACATGTACAGAGAACGTGGCATCAAAAGTAACTATTATTTAACTCACAACTTACTTGAAAATTTTCAGAACAAAGATTATATTATCTCGGTTTTTTCTTGACTCTACCAGGTATGACGCTTTGCTATTGCAAAACGAACGATTAAGAAAAAAAATTATTATAATGGATTATACAATAAAAGAAAAACAAAAAGAGGTATAATTTAGCAAGCATAATAGAAGGATACGAAATAAATTTACACAAAGCTAAGCAGATCCGAGCGGATATGTAGAACGGTTATTTTTTCGTTTAGATAGATTATTCGGTTATCGTTGTCAATCTGCAGACAAAACTACGTTTGACTATAAGATCTATTGATATATTTTATGAATAAATTCTGTTGCATTTTTGCTGACAGTCTTGAAAATACATCAAAACTGTTATCTTTTTGACGGCTCAGTAAGCAAATGGTTTAACATTAAATCGTGTTTACCATTAAATAACTTTGTTTGTATAAAGATATATGAAAATAATATTTTTTTTCTTAAAGCTAAAGGATGTAACTATTATGTAATGTACTCAGTGTTTGTTAGTTTTACATATATAATTTGCATGTCACAATGTGCCCCGGTCACCCCCACTCATTTTATGTAAATTTCATGCAACTCATTATTGTGTAATTATTACTGACTTTTTCCTATTTGGAAAAAAATTGTTTATTATGTATCACAAGTCAAATCATGTAAATTGCATGCACTTTACTCAATATCAGATTGCCTTTGAAACTCTGACGAAGTGAACTGAAATACGAAACGTCGGTATAAACATCGGTATTACACTAACGCGGTTCTTAAACTCATCTTTGAATAATATAACACAGCATCAAATATTTCGTATATGTGTAACATTATCTCTGTTAACATTATACCGTAACGCGTTCTTATCTCAAACGTCAATAATAAGCGTCAATTCACGTAAAACTTTACTGTTCGCTTTTTACAATATTATATATATACATGTAAATAATTCATCAATATACATAAAATGATATAAATAAAATCAATATACATAAAAATAATTCACTTACTTTTTATAGAATTGTGAACGGTTATATTTCTATATTTGTAATTCAAAAACAGTGACGTTCTTTCAAATATAGTGACGTTCTTTCAAATATGTGTTGCAGTAAATAATTAATAATCGTTCTTATTACATCAATTTTGCAATTCGATCTAATAACTACACAAAGATTTATAATATACTCACGCATTACAAAGTTAGAATAGACCAGCTGAACTTTAAATTAACAAAATTTTATTTATATAGATGGATGGTATGCAACAGAAGTTGATCATCGCGGGTAACATTGAAAATTCTAAAGAAAATATGGAAGAGATTTGTAGAAAATGTTGGATTCTGACGAGCAATGAGTTGTGAATTATAAAAAATGTATATGTACGCAGTTACTCGTATTGATTTACATTATTCTATCTAGTTGCATTATTCAGATGAATAAAAAACATTACATTAAGAATTATTGGCTTCTGTATATAAAGACGTTGCTTTTTCTTGTTTCATTTTATAGTCGTGGCTTTATTAAGTGTTTCACATCAAGCAAGATCAGTTTCTTCATACAAGGTGATGTACCAAAAATCGAGCAACAGTTGTGCAGAGTTTGAAACTTGGTGACTGTACAACATTTGAGACACTTGGGTCTATTAAAACAAAACCTAAACGAACATCATTATAGTCACATATTAGATTTTTGTCGGTAGTGTGTGAGAGATCAAAATAGAATTTGATCGATGACAGAATCATTTTGCAAGACAGAAATAAGGATATGTACAAAATAAAAATCATGTACAAAACAATTAGAGACTAAGAAACTAAGTCTATTAGAGACTAGTGAGACTAAGAGACAATTCAATACAAGATTAAACAACAACAAATTAATAATATTACAAAATGCTTTTCACAGTTGTGAGTTTCAAAATATAGATTATAATACGGTCACTCGTTCGATTGGAAAGACGTAAAGATTCTAAATCGTGAAACTAATTCTTACAATAATTGCAAAAAAATTAAGGCCGATACGAAGTAAACAGCAGGTATGTGTTGCCAATCAAGTAATACAATACTTTATTTAATGTAAGAACAATAAAAATATAATCTATTGTATTGATTGCGCCGGTTGTAATGCTTCATACGTGGTACAAACAAAAAGGAAATTAAAGACGAGAATTTCGGAACACAGATGCCAGATTAACAGAAATTATGATAAAGCATCCGTAGTTACCAAACATAGACTTGTAACAAACCATGACTTTGAAATGGAATGATATACGTATTTTAGATCAGGAACAGCATTTCATAAAAAGACAGATTTCAGAAATGCTTCATATTACAAAGCAATACTTTAAATTATTTCAGACATAGAGCAATTGAAACCTTACTTTGCATTTCTGAACTCTTATAAACATAAGTTATATAAATATGTTTTGCTGGTTTATTGTTTGTTCTGAGATCTTGTGACTTTTAAGCTTGGTAGGGACTCATGTATTGGCTGTTTGTAAAGGGTCGGACATCAGTCGTGCTTATTTAAAAACATGTTTACCAGTGACTTATTCAAACTTAGTTTTTTCTCTTATGACAAGTAATGTTTTTCTATTTATGTTTTTTCGTTCATTTAATTTTAATTGTATAGTAATTAATGTTTTCTTTTTTTCTTTTCTCAATTTTGTCGAAAACATCATGCGGAAGATTTTTTTATATTGTTTTTTCTGTTGACCACTGATGCGCGACTTTGATTTTATCTTGGTGAGTTTTTTTATCACTAATATATTTTTTTTCACTGTGTTATTATGGTAAACCAAAATATTTATAATTAATTTTTATAACAGATTTTGGATATTTTACGATATGATCCATCCAAAAGTGACACTGCACCTGATGAAAGACTATTACATAAAGAACATATATATCAAATTTTGATTGCGGCATATTAATGATACTAGAGATAAGAAGAGCAAAAACATGTTTGAAAAAAAAGTTATTCACGATTATCTTGGAAATTGTTCACATTATGAAAAAAGTTTTCAAACAAAAAATGTAGGAAATTGAATTTTCCACAAAAAAGGTTATAATCTTCAATTACATAACTTCAACCGTTTTCATGGTGAAACGCTGAGGTAGAATACTGAGAGTTTTTTACGCGAGATCATCTCCGCAATTAATCATATTATGAAAAAAGTTTTCAAACAAAAAATATAGGAAATTAAATTTGCCACAAAAAAGATTATAACCTTTATTTACGTAACTTCTACCGTTTTCATGGTAGAACGCTGTGCAGTGTCACTCCTGAACGTTGAGTGGGTCATACCGTAATACAGCCCAGATCTTTGATGTACCACTGATGAAGACTCAATCTGGAGTCGAAACGTTTGATATTAAATAAAGTATTGTATTAATTGATTGGCAATACACACCTCCTGTTGTTTACCTCGCCCGTTTACCTCGTATTGGCCCTAATAATAATTGTTTTGCAATTATTGATTATCACGAAGTTATCTTTTCACATTATTTTTAATTCTTACAAATCTTTGATTTCTGAAACGATACATATCAAAGAACAATCCATTACATATACAAAATGGTTTATAAATCTGATTAACGATACAGAAAATGCTTGACAACTTATTTTACTCTTTTGAATAAAATAAAACGTTTGTATTTTTAAATCCAACTGTTTATCTCTTTTGTTTATTTCTTGGATATATACATAAAGTTGCATCGCGAACTAATATTTTTTGACTCTCGCGCGCGTTAGTTCTTTATTTAGATAAATTATTTATAATAAAAAACTAAATAGAAAACTCTTTTTCAGTGATATGCGGTTTACTCTGCTTGAATTAAATGTAACACTGAAGCTCTACATACAAATTCAACTAATATTATAATTACTAAAATATATTTAAAGGTATCAGATTTTTTTCCACTTAACGTTGAACGACTTAAAATCGTTAGCAAAATGCAATCTGGAATATTAAGTGAAACATTTCAAATATTATTGTTGAAATTATTAAAAATTACTTGTTATTTATTGTTTGCACCGTTTCTTGTCATCATTCTAATGTTTTTATACATCTATCGTCGTTTGGTAGAGATTGTGCTAAGAATTCAACTTCGAGACAAATTTGCCGGTCTTTTAGAAAGCCCAAATGCTTTATTTTCTGTCGAAGATGAATCTTTATCTTTGATTACTTGTGTACTAATACTGAAGAAACCTGCAGGAAGTACAAATACGTCTTTCCTGAAGAATTTCAGAAAATTCATTAATCACCTTTCGAAGACTGTTTCCACGGAGATCAAAAAACTGTTTTACTATAGATATCAAAAGTATGGTTACTTTTATTGGGACAAATCACACAAATTTAATCCAGAAACCGCGATCAGATGGCTAGAGTGTGAAATCAGTAA
>QVNW01001102.1:0-32172 GCA_014825475.1 Pseudomyrmex flavicornis
AGGCAGTAGTCAGTGCGAAATGGGAATTGCTCATTTCGTTATTCCCATTATTACTTCATCGAAAAATAGTTTACTCTCTACTCTTACTGCCGTACTACCTTCATTGTAGACTGGCTCTTACTTTTACTTCGTGACCAAAACCAAACCAAACTCGACCTAGCTCGCGATCGTTGCGAGCGCCAAGTTAAACTTAATCATATTTATATATATGATAGCTTTAATGTACCAAGTGGTAACAAGTGCCTTAAGTTATCCTTAAAATATCATACTAACGTTTATTTTACAGTTTGGTCTTGGTCCATTTTTTTACATAGTTTCTATAAAGGAGTGTAACCAAATTTGGATATTATTTCGCCTGTTGAGCTGTGCAACAACGGCGACATCAACGGCAGTGGTGGCTCGGAATCATCACGGTGAGTCAGAAGCTGTGCACGTCGCGAAACAAGTCTACACATCTGTAAAAAAGTGGCCGTTAATTGCTTGGCACTTGGTTTGTTCCTATTATGTTTTGTTTTAACTTTATTAAAAGATTATTATTCGATATCATATCTGACCAATTGATTTGTTACACGAATAATTTTATTAAAAAATTAAATATTTTATAAAATTAAAAGCTCTTATTGAAATTAACCTGAATTGTTTATTATTATATGACATATTATGTGAATGTTTTCTTTTGCTTAAAGTTACTGTTCTATAAAAATATACCATAATAACATTAATGTTTACTCTGTGACTGCAAATATGGATTTGTTATACTCAATGGAATTTCTGAAACAATATTCTTGTTTAAAGCTTTCTATTTTGTCATTTAAAAAACACATACATAAATTTTAATTTATAATCAACTTTTCTCTATCTGATATTTTAATAGAAAAACAATTTGTCATAATATATTTTGTGCATATATATAAAAATATAAAAATATCTAGTTAGATTTGAAAAACATATCCAATTTGCAATCGTGAAGTTAATTTAGTGTAATTGATCAAAATTATGTTAAAGTATTCTATAATTTCAGGATAAAGGATCTTTTTGTTTCAAAAATGCCTACACAGACGACTGAAAATGATGATATTCGAGTGAAAATTATATATAATGGGTAATACACATTATACTAACTGTGTTACATTTTTTAATGATTTAAACTTTGTTATTAAACTTTGTGAATACTTTGGAGTTTTTAATTTTGTCTATATTAAATATGGTAAAATAGTATATCTAATTTTTTAAGTTATTTTAGAAAAAGAGTAACAAGTATAAAAAATATAAAGAAAACTCACATAAGAAGAGAAAGTGTTATTGAGGAGAGAAATGTACTTTATTTGTAGAAACAATAATTAAAAGAATATTTTATCAAAACTCACAACACAGTTGTTTTGAGAATATTCAAGATTAAAATTGTTTTTCTTTTACAAAATCTAACATTGAGACTTTATTTGTTAATTTTTTTTTTTTTTTACGTTTGTAAAAAATAGGAAATTTTAAGTCATACAATATATATAATAAAATTAAATGTACAGATGTAGATAGCTCTAATGTAGATAGTTCTAATAAATGTAATGTAGATACTTCTAATACATTTTCAGAATATATTAAGAAAGGAGCAATTTGAGTCAAACACTGATATTGGTACGTGATAAAAAAAACTATATTCTTTACAACAATGTACAGAGTTTTAACTGGACAACAATGTTTTAACTTCGGATTTGGATCTTTTTTAGTGAACTAATTAATATGTGTATTTAAATCCTTGTTACTTTGGTTACAAATTATTGCTCTATTATTGGTTCTACAATTAGTTACATTTGCTAAGCTTAAACATCAAATCAAAAATGAGGTTTGTGACACAGTCATCTCAACTAAAATATATAAATACTTTGTTTGATAAAAATTATATTAGAAATGTGAGTATTGTGAGCAGATATACGTACAATGTATAACATCTTAGAATTGGAATTAGGATTTTTACAAAAGCAAAAATATCAAAATAAAATAACAAATCAATGACAAAACATTGCTTGTCAGAAATGTCAGAAATAAATGGTCAAAGAAAAAACGAATTTTTTCCAAATTTATTTTTTGCCAATTTATTTCTTTTAATATATTTATTTATACATCTTAGTTGAGATGACTCATAAGTCTCATCTTTGGTATGACATTTGAGCAGATGTATATAATTGTAGAGAAATGATAATAGAGCAATAATTTATAATCAAAATAATAAAGATACTACATTCACTCAGTAAAGACAACTGTTAATTTTTACGTAAATTCTAAACAATTTTTGTATTATTATACGTACCAACATTTGACACATGTTGACACTTTTCCTAATAAGTTTTTAATATATAATTTTTAAATACGTATAATATAATATAAATTTTTTATTCTATATTAGGCAGGTGCAAATCACGTACATCACTCCTGGAATTTCAGTGGACACACTGCGTGAAGAAATGCGAACAATATGCGCTCTTGGAAGCGAAAAATTTACGATGAAGTGGGTAGATGAGGAAGGCGATCCATGTAGAATCGTCTCTCAACAAGAATTGGATGAGGCGCTAAGGTTGTATGAACTCGAGAAGGATACCGAAATAACGATACATGGTTAGTATACAAATTATAACTAGCAAAAGTACTGATTTCACAAGTGTCTTGCATGTTGCTCCAATTTTATTAACATATTAATGCAACAAGTAAACTCATTAGCCGTTTAAAAGCCGCATATCGTGTTTGACGGCAGTTGCATGTTAAGTGCTTATAAATAAAACTGATGCAATATGCTTATATGCTCCGTGTGTAGAATAGAGCGATTTATTAATCAAAAAGATATTTTCAATCAATTACCTACTAATAACTTTAATATTATTATTGTCAATAAATAACACTATAATATATATAAAAAATCATCTAGTAAATTACTTATGAATAAGTGATACATCTGCATAATATGCATACATGCAGCGGCGACGTAGTAACGTGTGCGAACACGCTGCAACGCATTTTAAGTAGTGATACGCGCATTAGATAATGGTGTGCAAACAACACCTCGTTGACATTTGTTTTTATAGTGGTTTTATCGTTGATTGTAATCGTTGATTAGCAGCGCAAAAGAAATATCTTTATCGGCAAAACACTGCTTGATGTTTACATAATGTCGTTCGATCTATTTGAATTACCCGAAAGATGACAGAGATATTCTCAATCGCGTTTCGCGTATTTATTTTGAAGGTTCGATATACAGCAGAGTCTTCGGTGATTCAACTCTCTTCTGTTTCCTTCACTCTTTGATACGAGTTGCGCGATACTGTAGGATATAGTGCGCATGCAAAATACGACAGGAGGAAAGAAATTGACGAGTGTAGTAGGGTGGCAGCACGAGAGGAGAAGTAAACTCTCCGTAACTAACTAATGCCGTTTCCTCAAGGGAACAAGTTGAGACAAGAGAGGCTCTGCTGTATCTGACACGTGATTAAAAATTTATCCGGTCGAGATGACTCGATATGATGCATCATTTACGCTATACAGTGTGACACTTGGTGGAAAATAGCATGCCGTGTATATACGTACATTTCCGGTTCGATTCTCGCGTTGTCTTTTGCTTTTTTCGCACAGTTTTTGCGACAATTATAGACTCTTTAATAAACACAAAAGGAAAATCTTTTTCTTCAAAGTTTCAAAGTTTTAAACAAAAAAATAAATGTAGGTTTGATTACACTTTCTTGCTTTCAGAGTAAGAAAAAATTAAATATCAAAGTTAAAATTAAAAAAAAGGAGCTTTCTAACGTAGAAAAAATAAAAAAAAACATTGAATAAAATATATGTACCGGATATGCTGTGAAAAGAATAGTTCTCTCTCGAGACTTTCTGTAAAACTAAAAAATTATATACAAAGGAAAAATATCGGTAAAAAAGATTGAATTAACAAAAGAAACGCGCCAAGATAATGTATAGCAAAAAAAATATTGGACAGCGCGCGAAATAAAACTTGACTGAAAAAGGCGACAAAGATATGCATTGTGGATGATCAATGAACAAATAGTAACGGAATCTCAAAGAATGAGAAAGTGTAAAAGAGTTAAAAAAAAGAGAAAGAAGTAGAAGTCGTGGGTGAAGCTGCTAGAACCAGCAGCAGCAACGAGAGATGACGGAGAGATATATGTATCACCTCTACCTCGATGTGATCCGCGTTTGCGCGATTGGGTTGGTAGCGTGCGCCGGGCGGCGGCGACGGTAGTGGTGGCGGTGGCGGGTGGTTAACACCGTTCGCCGCAGTCGTAGTCGATATCTTTGCACGGGCCGATCAGCAAGGGGCAACATACGTTGTCGCATCACCAGTCGACGAAATTAGGTGTAATATTGCGAAATCGGGTCATCGAGAAGTCAGCGGAGAAATTGTGTTAACGAAGTAGTAAAGCGGAGAGAGAAAATCAAAGTCACAATCCAAGAAGAGTTTTACTAAAATCTACAAAGGAGTTGGTCGTCGGCTTGCTACACTGAAATTAGAGAGAAAGAGAGAGAGAGAGAGAGAGAGAGAGAGGGAAGGAGGGAAAAAGGAAGGGAGAAAGAGAGACAGAGAGATAGGGAGGTCGTAAAAGAGGCGGCAAACTAACATCGATCGAACTGGTGCGTCGTCGCCGGTTCATCCCGGCGACTCCTCTAAGAGGTCGAGCGCGGTAAAGAAGAAAGAAGAAGGGGTGAAGTGGCGAAGAAAATCGCCGCGAAGAAAACAGAAGAAGCGAAGCGGATAGAGAAGTGAGCGCGACACCGCGCGGCGATCGAGCAAGGCGAGGCAAGCACGGGAACTAAACTCGCAACGGAATGGCGTGGGGTTACTGGAGCGCGACTTCCGTCAGCGATCGAGGTCGGTCACCTCGCCGCGAGAAGGATAAACAGCATCAAAGTCTGCATCAATCACAGCAGCAAGCGCAACAACAGATGCATCAACAAGAACTGCAGAGCACTTATAGCACCGTGCAACAAGAACGCGAACTCGGCGTGGCTGCCACCGGTATGGGGGTCGCGAAGGAGGAGCCACCCTGCAGTATGATGATTCAAGGTAGTTCTTTTTACTCGTATTCGGCAGCGACGGCGGCTGCTGCGACAGCTGCTGCAAGCCGTCGTATTTCTGCTGTCGTCGAAGGTGGCGGTCCGTCTTCTTCCGCCACTGTCAGTGGCATTCAAGTGTTGCCTCGGGAGCGCCCTGTAAAACCGAGTACGAGCACGTATCCCCCGACGCCTGGTAGTGGCGGCTCAGCTGAATATGAGCAGCCGCTTATCGCCACTAGTCATCCTCGAATCGCTGACATTTCACCGCCGCTCTCACGCATTGGCGGCAGTAGCCCGCCCTTGCCGCCGCATCATCATCATCAAGACGAGATCTTTGCTCAGCCGAGTACTTCCTCTTCCGTTAGCAGAACGTCCAAGATACTTCAATGTCCTCCATCGTTGGATGTTGCCGGCTCCATGGATAATCTTTCCGAAGCCGAGCTCGATGAGATTACCGCTGAAATGATTTACAGTCGCACTATAATCGGGCCCACCGCAACCTGCCGTCTGCATGGGCCGTGCAATCAGCAACCACCGCCACCACCACCGGTATCGTTGCTCGATGTCGAGCCTGTGGGTTCCTCGCAGTTCCAATTCAACGAGATCAGCTGGGGTAGGTGCGAACCGATCGAGCGAGTATGCAGCGGGAAAGAACGCACGGTTTTCTTCGCGCGTGAGACCAACTTCGCCCTTGTTCTTTAAATCTGCTGCGTCATGTAGGTCAAAGTTTTCCTTGCCAAGATTTTATTTTACGTGTTTGTTTTTTCATATCACGCTTTTATATGCGATCATGTTTGGTGTATTTTGTTTGATGCCGTAACGTCCGGAAAACGCGTGTGTTTTCTGATTCCGCGATATCTCGGTGACATTTTAATATTTTTTAGCCGACTCTCATCACTCTTGTTGACGGAACTCGTCATGGTCGCAACATTTAGCGCATTGCAGTAATATAAAACTCAAAGTCGGTCACGTGAATTAATTATCGTGACTTTGTTCTCACAGAAATAAGCCAAGTTTTGCTTGGCAGTTGCAGTCGATGTGTTGTTCGAGTTTAGGATTTTTTTTCTGCGAACATATAATGGAATAAACAGAGAAACATATATATGTATGTTTCATTTTACTAAAATTAAAAAACTTTTAGAACTTTTAAAAACGAACTTTTTTTCTTTTTTTATTTACATTACAATTAACGTCGTAATTTTATATTAGTTTTCAATTTTTATATTAATTTTATAAACTTATATAATTACACATGCAAAATGATCTCTTTAATTAAATAATATATTTATTAAATAATATACACGATTACACACATAGAATCTTTCACGGCTTATTAAAATTATTTATTTTTCAGTTTTTATATTAATTTTGTAAAATTATATAATTACAAAGTGATCTCTTAATGAAATAATAATATATTTATTTAAATAATATACACGATTAGGATCACACATAGAATCTTTCGCGGTTATTAGACTTACATATATTTATGTAAATATATATATATAGATATATAAAATTAAAGTATATTATCTTTATGTGCTGAACAGTATATTGTTTTATGGAAATCCTTTGTTCATAGTTTTTTATATGTAATATATTAAAGTAAACGACACAAAAGTAATTATTATCACTAATAATATAATGCTTGTTGTAACGATAAAAAACTTTATCTTCAAGTTTATCTTTTTTAACTTATATAATATTATCGAGAACATAAAGCATATTATTGTTTAAGAATTTAATTGAGAATGAGAGGGAGAGAGAGAGAGAGAGAGGGGAGAGGAAAGAAAGAAAAAGAAACAAACACAGACAGATATAAAGAATTAAAATGTTTCTCGATGATTCAGTTACAAGAAGGGTTGAAAGCGTTATGACTACGATCTTTGGCGTCTTTCTTCGCGTTATATGACGTCGATGCATTTACACACTTAATGTTATAGATCGTGTTTCTAAAGTGCCAACAAACCGTTGTACGTGCCCTGTGTATGTAGAGCTCGCTTCACGTGTCCCATACATGAGGGGTGAGTGCAGTATCATATCATCTTTATCGTTCATCCCGCGCGTGCGATCTCTCTCCCACCGTGATAATCAGTTCGTGAATATTTTAAGAAATTGTATACGTCTCCTCGTATACGCCCTACATCACTGAAACATATCTGCGGTAAACCGCGACTCTCTCCTTCGTTTCCCCTCTCTTTCTTGTAACAAACGATTCGATTACGTGTTAGTCGTAACAACGATGGAAACATCGGTGTCCTCGTTGGCGAACCCACTATCCGCATGTCGCGATCTTACGACACGCGCTGTTGTGTATTTACGCAGCAGTTGTTACAATAATTGCGAAGTAAAATATGCAAACAATAAATTTAGAATGACAAACATTTTTGTTTTAATTTTATTTTACTTATTTTTGTATTTTAAAAAATGATATGTATTGAATCTTACATATTGATCTATCAAATATTTTATTTTATATTGCACTTTAAATTGCGGCTAAATTTGTTTGCGTCTTAAAAATTTTTCTTGAAACAAATCGATTAATAACGTGCTATGTGTGCTTTCTATAGAACGTGTAGTTTTTTTGTTCGTCAACTTATATTTGTCTAGTATCGCTCGAGTTGAGGATCTATTATAGAGTTCAGCATATAAAGTCAGCAGTTTTATCTGATGATAGAACGTGTGTCTGCGAACAAAATTTTCGTTCACTCTCTCTCTCTCTCTTGTCTCGTATTTTTAATAATTTTGTTTTAGTCTATCTTAATTACTTGATTTTATTTTAATCTATTTGCCTAATTGATCCGTGACATCAACTGTGATTGAGAATAATACAACGCTTCGTATCTTTGCATCTTCATACGTTTACGATAGCTTTTAGATGCAGAATTAATATAATGTAAAAAAAAAAATTACTAATTGTTTATGGGATCAAAACTATCGGATAAAAACTTTTACGCGTGCTATTTATCGATTTTGCTGATTTTATAGATGTAAGAACATTTAATCATGATCATTTTTTCGCAAGCTGCTATCTTTGCGTGTATGTTTTCTCCTTTCTCTTTCTCTTTCTCTCTCACTCTCTCTCATTTTCGTTTGTTCATTCGCGCAGCGATAAGTGATAACGCGGTGTTCGATGGCTCAAATAGAATTCAGTGTTATTCGTTATCTGAACGTAACTGGAGTGATATCGCAACAACGGCATAGTACACAGCATGTTGGACAATGAACAGCGAATCTCCATCGGGTTTTCGTATGCGAATTGCTTTCCGTGTAAGTTCGCATTTGACTCGACTCTTCGGTCGATCTTTGACGCAATTCTCGCTGAGATAAATCTGAGAATGTGAATATAATGTTAATCGATCGCTCTAACAATCGATTGTCTCAATAAAACAAATTTGCAATTTTAATGGCAGTTGTGACACTAAAAAATATGATTTCGCAGCTTTTTTTATCTGCTTACAATCTGCATGTATCTTTGAAAATTTTATTATTAATATTTAACTAAATGCGCACAAATGCGCAAAGAAGTCGATGCAAGGATATAGATATTTCCTAAACAAGGCAATGGAAATGTTTTCGCAAACCGGCTGAAAGTTTTGTCCAAAAGCTGAAAAGAGGATAGAAGAAGAAATAAGACATATACATTATTATTTTGTCAGCGAAGCAAACGTAAATTTTTTCTACTCTGTTGCAGTTTTTCCAAACGTGCCGCCCGCTCCTGGGATGCCGTGTCAAGGGGAAGATAGTGAGTGTGTTTACCGTTCATTGGAAATGTCGCAACCGCCGCCGAGTTGGCTCGACTTCTCTGCTTGCGCTCGATTATACACACACTTATATTAGCCAATGCGTACTAGCCAGCGAGTTCTAATTAACCGGCCGGTGGAAGAAATGATTAGCGCACGATAATAAAGTCGCGTAACTTTGTTACGTGCAGAAGCCGTAGAAGAAACATTCATCTCTCGTTTTAGACACCACGTTTTCAACCACGTTTCCCTTTCGCTCGATATGTTTTAATCATAATTTTCATAACATCTCAATGCCTATAAGATTTTCAAATGAAGCAGTTTCTGTTTTATTTGTTGCAATCACATTGCAATGTGTCTAATTAATCATATAATTTAATCTATGATTAATGTTGACTATGATTGAATGACAACATTACGTATTTTTGAATAATGAACTCTGCTGGAAGATAGAATCCGCGAGACGTTATGTTCGATTGGTTGCGATCCGACGAAAAGAAAAGAGAAAATAATAACGCGAAATCACAAAGTAACGTTTGGAGTTCAACGATAGCATTTATTCATTATATTTGAAATACGTTTAAGAAAAACAAACTCAAGTAAATAATTAATATTTTTAATCTTTCTGTCAATAAAAGAGGTTTGTTAGAATTCAGTAGCTTAAAATCAGCATCTAAGTATATGCGCGCTAGAACGATTGCTTTATATTCTGTCGCTCGGTTTAGGTCGTGATGATCACTAGCGACGAATTAAATTAATCAGTTAATGTTTTCCCATCATTTGTGACATTTATGTTATTTCATTTTCCGAAGGAAGCATCTACAGACGTGGCGCTCGTAGATGGAGGAAGCTGTACCGAGTGAACGGCCATATTTTTCAAGCAAAACGATTTAATCGGGTAAGCATCATATCATTTAATTATCATTACACACAGTCTTTATTTTGCTCACATCACTCCCTCATTCTCTTCGCTTTTCTTGACAAACACACATGATCTTTGCGAAATTATATCTAGCACAAGATGCGACGGAATAATCACGGAAACAACGTTCTGTGCGAAGCTCTTATGTGGAAGCCAACTACTTCCAATCACTCTTAAAACTTGCTGGCTAGTGTTTTATCATCGTCAAAGAGATCAAACTGTCTTTTTTCTCTCTTTCGTTTTATCTGTGTTGTCGAAGGCGTAAAGTTATTGTGCATACGAAACTGGACTTATATTACGAATCCTTTTTGTTTTGTTTCGCGCATAATTCTCTATTACGAATTATTTCATTGCAATCTTTTTTTTTCCAGTATTTTATTCGCGATTTTTGCTTTGAAATACTGAAATTTATCATTTTTTAAAGAGACTTTTGGATTTCGAGAAATTTAACAAACGTATTTGCGTGATATATTGTGGCTGCGGTAGTCGCATTGCATCAAAATAAACTCAACATTAGAGAATTCAGCATGCAAGTTATTCGAAGAGCTTGGCCAGTTGCATTATCGCGTTAATAATATCGCTGTGTCTTCTCGCAAGGCTTTTGATGCAAAATGGCTTTTATTTTAAAATGATGACTCAACACACACTTTCCTTTCAAAAATTTAGAAGTGATGTAATACACTCTGCCCGATTGCTTCGCAGAGAGCCTTTTGCGCGTTCTGCCAGGATCGGATCTGGGGACTCGGGCGGCAGGGGTTCAAATGCATTCAATGCAAACTGCTTGTGCACAAAAAATGTCACAAGGTGGTGCACAAACCGTGTCTGAGTTTGCAGCAGCAGCAACAGCAGCAACAGAGCACGGAGGCGCAGACGATCGACAGAAACGACGACCAACAGCTTGATTCATATTCGTGTGGCCAAACGATTCATCTCGAGGATGAGATTACGGAGTCGCCAATAATCGAGGAGCATTCGCGCGATCGTAAGAAAATTTTAAATATTAGTAATCTGTGCGCCTGCCGCATGATTTGTCTTGTCTGTTATATTTGTTTATTGATTATTTATATTTGTAGGAATCGGAAGTGAAGAAGGAGAAGAACTCCCGTTGGACACATTAAACGAAGGCGATACTTCAAACGATATGCAACGGCAATATTCGTTGAACGATTTCGAACTGATCAGGGTGATCGGTCGCGGGTCTTACGCGAAGGTCTTGATGGTAGAGTTGAAACGTACCAAGAGGATTTACGCTATGAAGGTGATCAAGAAAGCTTTGGTAACGGATGACGAAGATATCGATTGGGTGCAGACAGAGAAACATGTGTTTGAGACAGCTTCGAATCATCCTTTCTTGGTCGGCTTACACTCCTGCTTTCAAACACCCTCGCGTCTCTTCTTCGTAATTGAATTCGTACGTGGTGGCGATCTCATGTTCCATATGCAAAGACAGCGTCGTCTTCCGGAGGATCATGCGCGATTCTACGTAGCCGAGATCAGTTTAGCTTTAAACTTTCTACACGAAAAAGGTAAAACAGTTTTATTTTTTTTTTTTTCAAAAAAGTGATACATAGTTTATACAATTAAACTTAAACATGTAATCTTGATAATTGTTTGCATTTCAGGAATTATATATAGGGATTTGAAGTTAGATAACGTATTGCTCGATCATGACGGACATGTCAAGCTTACGGATTACGGAATGTGTAAAGAAGGCATCCGAGAAGGCGACAATACGAGCACCTTCTGCGGCACACCTAATTATATTGCTCCCGAAATCCTCCGCGGTGAGGAATATAGCTTTTCGGTAGATTGGTGGGCCTTAGGAGTTTTGCTGTATGAAATGCTAGCAGGACGCAGTCCTTTCGACATCACTGGCGCGTCTGAAAATCCGGACCAGAACACTGAAGATTATCTGTTTCAAGTTATTCTAGAAAAGACTATACGTATACCTCGATCATTGTCCGTTAAAGCAGCATCTGTTCTGAAAGGATTCCTATGCAAAGATCCTCAGGAAAGACTAGGTTGTGGAAAGAGACCTGTAGGTTTTCTTAACATTGTCGCCCATCCTTTCTTCAAAGCGATTGATTGGGAAATGGTAAATATTGTCGTGATATTTATAGATATACATTTCTTTTTCATTTCAGTACTTTATGAGATTTTTTGTGTGCCTTTAATGTTTGTCTTTTCCGCAGTTGGAGCACAAACAAGTTACTCCTCCGTACAGACCACGGTTAGATTCCGATCGTGATCTAGCTAACTTTCCACCTGAATTTACGGACGAGCCTGTTCACTTGACTCCTGATGATCCGTAAGTATCAACCAACTCTATATAAAATTGATAAAAACAAGTTATTTATATTAAAATTTAATCTTCATTAAAGTTTTACACTCGCGTAATGTAAATTTCAAACACAATATACTCATTTAATAAACTTTGCAGGAGAGTAATTGAGAAGATCGACCAAAGCGAATTCGATGGTTTTGAATATGTAAATCCTCTATTAATGTCATTAGAGGATTGCGTGTGACAAGAGCCGCTTCTTATTGTGCAGCGTCACAATGAAGAACAGCAACATCAACAATTGCAACAATGCTACATGTACGAATTGCAAGACAGACTCGCGAGACTTCGTATCGATCCCATACTTCCCATTGTCGGCTCAAACAATCAAGGTTATCGCAATAATGTATTCCTAATGACATATTTCGAAGAAAATGAGAACGACAATAATTATAACGAGCATCATCGGCATCTCCCGGCGCCCTTCCCGTTTCGATACGAAAGTCCGCCGTATTCACGTTCTCTGAGTATCACCGATACAACTTACAGCCCGGGCAATAATAACACTATCGTCACCAATTACGACGAGAATGATTATGATGATATGGAGGATAAAAATCCGCGGAAAGGTCTCCTGAAACAGATATTTTGCCTTCCGTTAAACTAAAGCTCAGTCAAGAGCTTCTCTCTTTTTTACAAGGATAAAGTTGCCTCCGATTCGATTACTCGACACGCATTTTTATAGAAACGACTTGGAAGAGACACACCTACAATATAGTGGACATAAATAGTAAGTCCTACGTATCTGCGTAGTTTTAAAAACGAAGTATTTATAATTCAGCCCATATATATATCGTTAACTATCTTCTTTTACATATGGTGCTGCTAGTAAACTTGTTACTGGGTAACGTTATTTTCCACAGCTTTTAGCCAGGAAGCTAAAAGTGAAAACGTACCTGACTGCTTTGATTCATCTTTTACGTACATTGTCGATTTTTTTACACAATAGATTAATATTTTCAAAATATTACACTCAAATCATTCCTTTCCATGTTAAAAATACACTTAAACTAGCGTTAAACTATTCGCAATTCGCGACTTGTATTCACGAGTTTCATACAACAAATCACGAATATGAGTATAGTCTGGCGATAAATTTAGAGAGAAATATTCTTTGATTGTGTATATATTAATAATTGACATTTCCTAAACAATATTGGAAGTTTTAGATTAATTACAATTATGGAAAAATCATACCGAACATAAACATAATATTCTTTTCTTCTTACAAAATTACTTCCGTCAAATATTATGAAGAATATATAATAATATAATATTTATAATAATTATATCAAAATATTTTTTTAATATGAATTTTCTTATTATATTAATTTGAATCGTTTATAATATTTTGATTTTAGTGATATTGATCGCATTCTGTTCACACTTCATACATAGACTTCAGACCGCTATTTCTAGCAATCGCTATGAATTCCAAACTGTCTTTTTTAACGTTTTATCAAACAGTTATACTTGCTCTGTTAAGAGAAAGATGTGTAGTAAAAATAATTTTCTATATAAACGTGATTTTTTACTTGTAGAAACATATTTTGGGAATATTTTTCATTCCATACCACAAGCTAGTTGGAAGTATTAACATATTACCTATATTGACAGTATACTTTTCTCATATAAGCGTGAGAAGTTATACCAGATCCTAGTGATTAGTACAATTTTTATAGTTTTTCAAAATGTATCGAGCAAACGAACAACAGCAGCTGGAACACTAAGAACTTAGTTTATCTTCTTATAATATTGTTAAAACCCGTTATTTAAAGATCGCAACAGTATATATTCCTCGGATATATTTATATAAACTCTAATAAATATAAAGTGCAATGTAAAGCATTCGCTCTATCTTCACATTCTAAACTAATTTAGCAGAAAAATCTCGAAGTGTATTATGTCATAAGTATTAAAGTAGCAGTATTGCTAAGCTCGATGGGACATTATTAGAAATGATTCATGATAAAGTTAACGAATGAAAGAATTGAATTATTTTACATTTGATCAAATGCGGTTGTTCACACAAAAATCCTACGAAAACGAGTATATGTAATAGTACTATATATTGCAATTAATGCACGTGGTTTCTAATTGCAGTGATTTAATGACTATTGTTAAAGAAATCAGACTAATAGTTGTGCAGATTAAGAGAAAAAAGATGTGGAGTTATCGTAAATATATGAAAAGTGTATTTAGCATAGAAGTATAAACATACATATGAAGAAATGTTATATATAACGAGACGTAAAATTAGATAAATGACATCACATACAATGAAAACGCATCTCGTACGTAGCTCTTTTCGAGTTTTTTCTCAAATGCTGAAAACATATATAATAATTTAGCGCTCCAATATATATATATTTACACTAGCTGTTCTACAAATAACAATCAATATTGCGATACTCTGCCCAGCCTAAACACAGCAGTTTTATATTAAAAAGAAAGTATTATATATGAAAGAAATTTGCATTAAAAAAGAGATCGTGTATCATTGAAGTATGTTAGAAAGAAATATGGTGCCAACATTTTCAATACTTTATACGTATTGGATGATACAAGTAGTATTACGTTACAGAATTTTATGTGATTCTTCTATACAACATTACATACTGCGTATGTACGTACACACTAAAATTTGCTTTCTTTTTTTTCTTATTTATTTCATAAATTATATTTAATCTTCTTACAATTCGTATCTCTTTTTTGTAAAAACTTATGGTGTGTATGAAGAGAAAATTTTATATATAACACGAATTCCTATTGTATAATATAGCATATAAATACGTGTTACTCATAAATTTAATTGTTACTCAGAAAAAGGCTGCTATTATTTTAGATAAACTACGACAGATATTGTCGATCTCCGCTATTTTTTATAGAAACAAATAAGCGGTGAAAATGCGAATAACTATAGAAATATTATAAGCAAAGCAATTCTTTTGCGATGGAACTTATACGATATAACATATATAATATAATAACGATATCCTTGTATTGTTTATTTTCGGCACCATATACCGCAATTGATTTGTCAGAGAGAGTGAGAGAGAATGAGAGAAAGAGAGAGAAAAACTTAAAAAAAATTATATATACATCGTTAAACAGAGATCTTTTAACGAGTCTTAAATTTCCAGCAACGAAGTACAGAATTTCGCGCAACGATCGACAATGTTGGGTAGGAAAAAAGTTTAAGAAAACGTGTGGATTTAAACGTTTATACAATATTTATGGTTTATTTTATATCTTTTGTGTTTGTTTGCGCGTATTAACTATTCGTGAGTTTAATTGATGATGCAATACAAAATTGCAAAACAGGTATTTTATATTTTACGTCGTATTTTGTAGTTTTTTTTTTTTTTTTTTTAAGAACCAGCGAGTTGCAGGCCAAGTTTCTTACAATTGAAAATAAACTCTGAGAATATGTTATTGAATTGACTATCAGATTTTTATAGAAACATATACAAAGTATATTTATATTACTTACTTTTTCGTGTAATTTAATTTTTGATATTACCAGAAAAGTGAGATTCTTACTTTTCATTTTTCATTCTCATTTGATGTTTATAAAAAACGTTGGATTTGAAAATGCACATTGGGATTCTGAGATAATAACCGCTAATTTAATATATTTGATATAATTATACATATTCTTCTCTTTTTTAATGTGTATACGTAGCACATTCCATTCAATTATTTTATAATTTTCTACTTTTTTTTAGATTGGTTATTCTCTTATTGGACGCCCAAAGTGTAGTCAATGTACATAAGATAATATTTATACATGCATGTACATAGTGTTAAAAGAAATTTGGTAGCACAAAAATCATGTCGATATGTGACAGAAAAGATGTAAGAGAAAATGACCTTCAATGGACTCAACAATGAAGACATCGCTTTGTGCTATTGTCTGATGATTGATGGCATAACACTTTTATATCTCTAATACTTCTAGAAGAATAGGTCAATCACATGCACTAAGCACAAAGCAATGTTTTGACTCTCGAGTCCGCTAACGCGGCTATTATATAGGAGTTGTGTATAGGTATCTGTAATATATTAACTATAAAAGCCGACATAGTGTGAGCGTTATATTATCGTTATAATTCAATACTTACGGACACACATCACCCTTAATGCTTGATTCATTTACCTATCATATGATTATTTTGTTTTATGATGATTGCAATCCGTATGCATCACAACCAATCTTTATTCTAATAAATTTTTTTCTCATATATGCTTTTGATTTTTCTTTCAAATAGTGCTCTCTGGATTAATTATTTCATGTCTTAACATTGGTAAATCACTTTTCTTATATCACACGTATTTTCTTGAAAAAAAAAAAAGGAAATCAAGATTCTAATATACCTATTATTTCTATTTTAGCAAAATCGAGATTATTTTTGTTTTAACATTGACAGGATACTATATATAAAGACTTAAAAATTATATATAATATTTATAGATATATGAAATGGACGAGTTGCATTTAATTGTTATAGAATATAAAATATTATAAAAATGTAGAAAGAAAAATAAGAAAGAAAGGGACGCTTAATACTTCGAAATTTGTTACACGATCTAAATGAGATATATCATTGAGGTGCATTTTGTCTTCACCGAAGATAATAACGTTCTCAAAGAATTGATTAATTAAATGTATCTTTTGATCAATCGCAGTTTTATTTCTTTGTCGGTGAAGACAAAATTGTTGCAAAAAGGTGTATGTTATCTACGTGTTAATGATGGCCTCATAATTATTACTGAGTAAATACATATATTTAACATTGTATCGATACGTTATGATACATATATAATGCCGTTGATAGTATTTTTATAAGACTTGCGTTCTTTTCAACATACGTCATGTAACCGACAAGTTGTCTTACAACAATAGCCGCTATTATTTTCGTGATACATACATATATATACACGAAGGTATGTGATTCTGTTCCTTTTTAAAATATTACGAATAAAACAATCCCTCTTACATGCAAATAAATTAATCACTTACCTCTCGTTCCACCACAAACGCGATTGTTTTATTTGCCTCTTTCGTAATTCAATTCTTGTTTTAAAAAAACGTTTCCGCAAGGTTTTATTTTCTTTTTTTTTTTTTTTTTTTTTTTTTTTTGATATATTTTCAGTTTTCAAACTTTGCGTATACAAAACTATTACTTAATTTGCATTGTTTTAAAAGAACAATATCTGTGTTTTGAGATTCTTTATACTAACACAAAGAAGAAAATATATTTAGTTTTTGCAAATAACGTTAATAAATCTGTAAAGAAAACATATACGTGTACATGTATATATATATATACACACGATAGCTTTTTTATTTCTCGGTTTATATTTTTGATATACATTTCTTTTATATTAAGAACATATCACAATTTCATTTAATCGTGTGGTGGTGGAAGAGATATATATTTTAATATAATTTCTATATATAATATAGATTCTTCTCTCTCTTTATATATATATATATATCTCGTGATATTATATCATTAAAATAAATAATATCAAAACTTATTTCACGCAGAATAACTGAATAGAATTGATAATGAAGTGATAAGTCTTATAGCAGTGTAATTATATTATTGAATCAAATAATGAAATTTTATATTGTTCTGTCGGTATATGTATATGTTATAATTATATTCTTGTTAACGGGATTTGTTAACTGAGATTTTACAGATTCTTAAATTTTATAGAAGTTGAATTAAAAAATTACAAAGAGTTTTTATCAGAGTATCTTTTTAGTGACAAACATGTGAAAACAAAAGTTGATTATCGACTTTTAACACATGATTCTTCGTGAACATATGCTGCCTGTACATTGTAACAGCATGGCAATAACATACACGAAATATAGTGAAATCTTCTACTTATTTTTACTATTGTTTTCTGGAATTGAGAGATAAATGAAGCTTTATCGCAATCAAAGTCGATTTGTAAATTTCATATAAATCAGGGAAAAAGAGTTCTTGCTAATTATTTCCATCCAACGAGTTTTAATATAAACTAATACATATCATACGATACATACGCACACACACAATATATGTTATATAATACTCAATATAAAACAACAGTTCAGCGAACAATTTTAAAGTTTGATCGATTTGCTTTTTATTTAATTGTGACATCAAATAAAGAAAACATAAGGAACATAAAAAAACTAAATTATAAGTTTGAGATTTTGAATAACTTGTAAACTATTCAATTTATTTATTCGGTATTTTTTACGCATATTACGTAAAGTGCTGTCTATTAAGTAAACTTAAAATTCACATTAATGTACAAAACTATAAAAAATTGTTGATTTATCCAAATTAATTCTTATAAGATAAAGAATGAAGGGAAAAGAAGAAATTTTAATGTTTTGCTTTTTAGTTCTTAAATTCGTGAAACTTGTGTGTCTATTTCTATTCGCGTATAGCTGATACATACACACACATAACGTAAGAAAACGCTTTAAAATGATATATAAGTTAGTATATTGTATAATATATGTAGGATCATTAATATACATATAATTCTAATTATAGATACTTATTATGTATACTATAAAATATTATGTACGTGAGAAATTAGAATAAATTGCTTGAAACATTTTAATCGCGAAAGGCAAAAGATATATTACAGAAGATATATAAATATTAATACTTTAGCAGGAAACGCTTGTGAAACTATTTACAATTTTGAACTGGAATTGGCAGTTTATTTTTATGTGTACACAAAAAGTTATTTAAAAAAATATATAAATTAATAAACGAGATAACAGAAGTAGATAAAAATAGATCAAAACTTTTTTCAAGTAAAATAAAATGTATATTTCAAAATATTTTTATTTATTAAGCTTTATCAATCGTCAATTACTTCTTTTACGTGTCTTTTCCAATTTACGCAGAGTATGTAGTATAATATAAGCATATAGTATATTACGTCCGTATAAGAAAATATTATGTCGACAGATTGACGGCAAATTGCTGTAAAAATGCATACAACTTGCTGCCTTTTTAACGACAATTTTGTGTTTTTGACAGATTTTACTATTAGAAATCTGAATTACAAAAGCGTGATCAACTTACTGGCTCGGCTTGTCTGTGCGGAAACTATATAATAGTCAAAAACTTCCGAGTTCAAATCTCGGAAAGTAATGGCATAAAATGACCGAAGTGTTGTTGCACTTATCAAGAGATTAGATGTCCTTAATATTTCTATATTAGTTCGAAATCCACGTAAGAAAAAAAAAAAACTGTAGATTTCGTACTCTCACGTATGAATCTATGTAAGAAAAACAAACAAAGTATGATCTGTCAAAACAAACTCTGGAAGATATATATAGATAAAATATAAAAATAAATATATAATATATAGTAGATATCGTGGAAAAAAATTAACGACGTGCTCAATAAAGATTATATTAAGTATATTCGCGAGTGTCAATTCTACACATTGTTTAATTACTACGCCGGAATCGTAAATAGTTACATGATACATTCCTGCTTTTCTAACGTTTACAGTTCTTAAAGCGAATAAAACCATCATTTTTCGGCGCTGCTCAAGTGCGATTATAGAGAAACGGGAAAGAGGCTCTAAATGTAATAATTATATTGATGGTTCAAAGCGATCATGAAAAATAATAATAGCAGATGTAGTTTCTTACATAGTGCTCGCAAGTTGATTACAAGAAAATATGTATAAATGTACATAAACACATCAGTGGTATTGTAATCGAGAAGTGCAAAGTTAGATTATTGCGTTGATACGATATGAATAGTATTTCAATGACAGTGCGATTAATATGTCGGATTATATATATATGTATAAGCGGCACATATGTATAATAATGACACTGATAATAACAACAAATAAATTAGACAATTCATTACGCAGTTTTATTGTTTTATTTTATTTTTATAATTTTCACATAATTCCTCTTGTTAAAGATCAATTGTCTTATTGTTTGAAAGTTAAAACATCTATTAGTCATATTGAGCTAGCAATTGCAATATAGGTTGAAACACTGTTTGAAAAGCAGATTTTCCCCATAAGAAATCATAGTGATTGAATGTAGAGTTAGGGATCTTGTAATGATATAGTACACTGTTAAGCTTCGAAGATAAAACTTCCACATCCTTAAAATTGAAAAAAAAAGATTATATTATGGTATGAAGCTCTTTGTGTTAAATTATATATATATATGTATGTATATATTATACATATCTAACCTTTGTAGGTGTCAACCAATCATTTTCACTGCTGAATAAAACAATCGGCACCGTAATCTTATCTAATTTGTAATCCGGCGGTATAGTTGAATTGTACATTCGAAGATTTTTGTCTTTGCCATAATCGTATTGTCTAAAGTGTCCTAAAACAGTTTCAAAATTACTCAAAATATTATCTAGAATGTTGTATTTATATAAAACTTAGACTCTTTAGATATAATAAATATAATTTTATTTTATTTTTTAAAACTGTAAGAAATTTAATATTTTTTTACATTTTTACATAACTTTTCCTCTTCTTTCAGTATCATTAATTAATACTAATTATTGTCATGTCACATACCTGCATTAATATATCCTTGACCATAATGAACTAATTGTTTCCAAGAAGACCCTGCGGGCACATGACCGGTGATAACTGCTAGAGTTTCCTATTTGGAACAAGGGAAAATCAATAAATAATGCAATAAAAAGAACGCGACAGGTATTTATTTTCTTTTTCATCTTTTACCGTATCTAATTCCGTCTGACTAAATCCTATGAACAGAAATAGCATATTGGTACAGAAGAATTGTGTGACTGCCGCGTCATAACAGAATAGATTCGATACGAATTTTCCCCAAGAGGATCGAGAATGCATTTCCGGATATCCAAAAGTTTCACCAATCCACTGTAAATAGTGCACATATCAAACTTATATTTTGAGGCTTATTTTTAATTTGTTTTTTTTTTTCAAAGTGTTTCATAGATAAGTTATTTAAAAGAAAAAAACGTTAAAATTTACCACGCCAAGATACGTCATCTTTGCTAGCCTCTTAATCGGACCGCTAATATTGCCAGTGAAAGCCGCGGGTGCCAGGCCGATCATCAGACTTATTTTCGAATTGTACCAATGTTTTTCTGAAGCCATCACAAAAAATTGCGTTGTACCTTCTGAATGACCAATGTATATGATTTTCTCATGTCTCGTTGTGTTTAAAATATAATCGATTATCGCAGGAAGATCGTAGATGCCAAGTTCGTGATAACTAAAACACGTAGAGTAAGTTATTTTTAAGGATAATCTTATTTTCATACTCGTCACTCCCTTATGTATAATTACATAAGTTTCATATACGGGATTTTCAGTTTATTGCATAGTGACACTTAGAAAGTCATGTTTTTTATGGTCTAAATAATAATAAAGCGAAATATTCATAAACAAAGTAAAAATTTTAAATCGAAAGAATCTCTTAACTAGAGGAACATATGAAGTTTTAAAACTTTAAACTGCTCTTCTCTAAAATTTGCGTTTTGGAGTTACGGGATTATACGTAGGAAGTGACGATATTGTCTCTCATTCTTAGATTAAAATTGAATATTTAAAAATGATATTCTATATTTTTTTTGTTCATCATAAAATTATTACTAAAGGATGCTTTACAAGATTTTAGAATACCTGAAATCCCAGAAATTTCTATTTCTCGGTGATAATGAAGTATGATTTCTCGAGTAAATGTTGCCTCTGTTATTTCCCAGCCATACATCGTAACCCGTATCAGCTAATATATATGCTAAAAAGAAACAATATCGATTTTACCTTGTACATTTATTACTTTTATATGCTAATTAGATGTTATAATACATAATGTTATAATAATGCACACAATAAAAAATAAAATGTTAATTTGAGTGGACTTCGTGGGATATGTAAAAATGGTTAAAGTAACTCGATTATTTGTCATGTTACTTATTGATAAACTATAATATTAAGTAATTGACACTTTACATTTTTATTCGACTTCAAGTGCATTGTAAAAATAAAATAACATAGAATAATTAAAAACTACATAGAAAAATATAGTTTACAATAACTCGTAAGAAATATACTTGTTCTTTGTTTTGAAGTACATTTCTTAGAAGTTATTGTAACTATTTTTTCATGTAGTTTTTAATTATTTTGTTACCTTATTTTAACAGTATTACTTAAAGTCAAAATAACAAATATAAATATAAAGTGTTAATTTCTTAACATTACTGTAGTTTGTCAATAAGTAACACATAACAAATGAGTTACTGTTTAATCATTTTTATATGTCCTAGGAGATCCGCTCAAATTAAAATTAACATTTTATTTTTTTACTGCATAATGCACAAATATTTTTAACATTACTGAAACTCTATAAAGCATACCGATTGATTTTTTAGGACCCGGAAGAATCCAATCGGCGGAGCTACCTGTCAAACCGTGCATTAAAAGTATTGTTTTCTTTTTAAATTTTATATCTTTATTTTGGTCGTGCGATATTCGATGCAGTTGTAGAGTATAACCATCTTCCGTAAGAATGTCATGGATCTCTATAGGATATCCGTATTTTGCCACTAATTCGGGCTATCAAATTCACGAAAAATAGAAAAAAGCAAATTACAAAAGCAATTATATTATAAGAAAAATATACAATTGAAAATTAATATTAAGTAAAATTACAGAACAATGTTATATTTTTCCACACAGAACAAAAACTCCATCAGATGTTGCATGGAGCTGTTGAGGTTTAATGGATTTTTTGTTCTGTGTGAGTTATTGCTGAGTTTTTTGCCAGAAAAAGAAGAAATCATAAATCTCGAGGTAAATGTAAATGATGAAAGGTAAAAAAAGAAAGTTTGTATGCAGTATATTATGTAAAACGGTATAATTGACGTTTAATTGACATTTTAGTATGTTGCAGCATGATCTGATTGACACAACGTGTGGAAAACTGAAAGATATATCAGTAGAAGGGAACAGTCAATACGAGAACAAAACCAGAATCGAAACGTTTGTAATTAAATTTTGAATAAAGAAGTTTTCAACCCGAACATCTGGTTTTGTTCTCGTATTGGCCGTTTCCCTACTGTCAAATTTCACGAAAAACAACATATAATTGAAAGATATATATACTTACTGTTGTGAGCTTGATGTCAGGATTGTCATTCAGTCTGGCAAATTTACTTAGTCCGGTCGTCAGCGAGAAGTAACAACCCAGGATAACAATTATCATGGCAAAAATCTCATACCGACTTGTTGTTGACGGCATCGCGACGGCATACGCGTAACTGACAGCCAAAAACTTTGCTCATCGGTATTTTATACCGATATAAAAAACGCAACGCGCAGGGGATGCGTCATGATGTTCGCCGATATTCGCTACTTATTCCGCTTATTTCCACTATCTGTAAAACACATCGACAATTAAATAGTAAATAAATACATTTTTTCACATTTTGACGATTACTGCAGGATATCTTTAACTGCTAAGATTTTGGCCATTATATAATTAAAAAATTGTAATTTTGTTTAGAAATTAAATTTAATATAATTAATACTCTGATAATATTAAATACTTATATTTACGTTTTATTCTTATACATACCTTATTATTATTCTTAATTTTATTTTTAAAAACACCGTAAGCATTCCTTAATTTAGAAGTAAATAAACAATATTTGAAATAAATATTGAACATGTTTGAAATTAAAAAAGTACATTATATATAACTTTATATCTATTAATTTTAAAATATAAGTTATAAATTTTATATCTATTAATATAAATTTATATCCATTAATTAACTTAATATAAATTTATATTTATTGAATAACTTATAAATTTATATCTATTAATTTTAATTGTACATTAAATAATAATTTTGTATATGTTTTTTTAAAATATTTTTTTACGAATTTGCGAAGAATCTTATTATTTTTGGCATCATTGTCTGATCTTATCATTGCATGACGGTAACAGCTCGAATTAGGGCATGATTCGTGCCATCTTACCTTGTATCAAGGATTTTGTCCTATACAGTTTTATCTTGGATGTGCTTACAATTTGCTGTGAAAACAACTATCTCTCTTTTTTTTCTCTCATATATGTACACGACTTGTCTCTTTCTCACAATTAGGCCATTGCACGCAGTATAAGGTCGATTTCTCAACTCTTCGTTTCTAGCCTTGTGAAAAAATCAGAGAAAAAGATTGTTTTTTTATTTCACACATCATTTATCATTTGAGTACTGCTATTATGCACGCTCTTTTATCCAGGTTTTACGTAGTTTTCTACTATCGTTATTCGTTTGCAGCTGCATGAATCTCTAAATATTGGCTTGTTTGAATTCAAAAATAATACAAAACCAGAAAAAAAATCTAGTACGAGCAAACAAAAAAGATAATTTTTTAATAACAATATTATTTAATTATAATTAAAATATTACAATAACAAAGTGAATAGTTTTGCACTTCTAGATCTTTCCCTACGCAGACATTATATCCATCAGACGTCTGAACATCCATGTAAGAAACGTTTAATGAATTTAATGTGTTGATATAAAGTGTTGTTTCGTGTGAATCTTAGCGGCTCAAACAATAAATAATAATCTTGAACAATCCTTTTTATATTTATATTTAACGCGATGTATAACAATTGTAAAATCGTACATACAATCGAATAAAACACTTAAACTTATCGCACAGAATGCGATATGAGTGAGGACGATATGCGTCACAAAATTTCGATGCGTGTCATTCTTTATAAACAAAAAGACGTAACTAATCATGAAAAAGATATAGGTATCAGATATTTTTTGGAAACATTACTCTGTAACAATGAAAAGTTTCGGAGATGCAGAAGCGTTTTAGAAATGTTAATAATCGTTAACAATTAATTCGCATTCAGACATCAAGATATGAAACATAACAAAGACGTGTGTCTTCAAGTTATATATTATAAGCATATTTTTTAATCAGTATATTCGAACGTTTTTATGGGAATAGTTCTTCGATATTTCTTAAGATCTAATAGCTCTTAAACGTATAATATGATATAATTTTGTGATAAATCATATATAACAGCGACTACCATGCTTTTAAATTTTAACATTAATTTGTTTTAATAATAACTTTACTCATTGAATTGCTCAAGCACATTGATCACTTTGTTCAGTTGGTCAATAATATGAGCGACTAATTTGTAAGAATGATATTGTTATTACATCAAATTATATTGTAGTTGCCGTATATACCAATCTCTCTTTCTTTCTCTCTCATGACATTAAAACTTTATTTAATCCTTTTGCTGCGGCAAAATCTAATGCAGAGCGCGCGTAACAGACGGCAAAACTTTTTGCTGGCGTATAAAAGTTCTGAAAGTATAAAAGTTGTCGAAATACTGAGCTACATTGCATTAATATATAAATATTCATAGTAAATACCGAATGCCTATGGTATCATTTGAGTAATATCAGTTGAGCGCCTCTATACGCGCTTACAATATATTACGAACAAATTTTTAAAGCGCATATAAGCGCCTGCTTATAGATATAAAAGAAATAATGTAAATGCTTGTTTATTTATTATATAAATTAATAATATATAATACTCTTATATTTTATTTATTATCAACTTATAATTTATAATAAATATATATACACAATAAATATTTAGTATATAAATATTTCTTATATTTATTACAAATTAATAAATATTTATTATAAATTATATAAATTTTTTACAACAATTATCTCTCTTTTATAAACTCAATATAAAAATCAAAACAAAGAAATTATATATCAATATAATTATTGCAAGTAACATATTTTTTCTATAATAATATATTAAATCTCAAGAAAAATATTTCTTATTTATTGTGATATCTTATGTTGAATATAATTTTTTACAAACATATCATTTACATGTTATATCATATGTATATTTTGACAAAACCAAAAAACTAAAATTATATTTTTTTAAAATGTTGTATTGCAATTTTAAACTTAATTTGTATTATATTTGTGTAAAATATATAAATTAACAGTTTATATTGTTTAAATTATAAATTTGTATATATTTATTATTAACTGCGTAATTGTTTGTCGCACTTTTTTTACGTGTAAAACAAAGCTTCTTGTCTGAACCAAGTTTTTTAATTTTCTTCAATTTCCACTTTTGTAACAATAGGACAAGCTTTTTTTATAGAAGTTGAAATATGTGAAAAACTTCAAAGCATTTTACTAATATTTTTCTGTTATTTACTTAAAAGATATGTAAATACATGTAAATATGAATTTAAAACCTGAAATATCAGTAATAACTACCATACTGCAATTTACTTAATAAGCAAATAATAAATTTTAACTCTTTTAATTTAAAATTGTTTTAGCTTTAACCTACCAGCATTTGGAAGCAAGATAAATGTTCAAGCCCTAAAAGGTTTTAGCCATTCTCATTGTTCATTACCAAGTTATTAACAAAAACTGTTTGAAAAACATGGCTCTTATTTATAGTAATAATATAGAATAATAAACTATTCTATGTTATTACTGAAAATAAATGCCATGTTTTTCAAACAGTTTTTGTTAATAACTTATTAATGAACAATGATAATGGCTAAAACTTCTTAGGGACTTACTATAATTGTTAAGGTTAATTTGTATTTATTGATAAGAAAAATACTCAATAAATTTAGTATGAACACTAAGCAAATATATTCATTCAACACAATTTATTCAATTATACAACTAAAGCTAAATATTTATGGCATATGTAAAAAAGTCATTCATAAAAAATATAATCACACAAATGATTAAAATCAACAAAAGTTGAAAATTTAGAAAACTGTAAATCCGCTTTGCGTGGAAAATGTGTGCGTGGAGACTCCGCCCTCCTTACAGTGAAGCTCTACTATCAAAAACTAAACACATAGGTTTGGATTGAATCTCGTTTTGCATAGAAAGTTGTAGAAACCCATAAAAAACCTTACAACAGCGACGGTTAAATCTGAAGCAAGATTCCACATGACAGAACACACCTTTACGTACATATTTTTTAAGCAAACCCAGATTCCACATAGATAGGTTTAAAGGTTTCCAAATTTTCAACTTTTGTTGATTTTTAATAATTATTTGTGTTATGTTTTTTATTAATAACTTATTGAACAATGAGCAATGGCTAAAATTTCTTGGGAACTACTCAGGGTTGCGTTCCGATTCTCCACCCGACTGTATCTGAGTGTCATTTTATCTTTGTTTCATATCTAGTGAGTGATAAAGATAAAGTATACCTGGGTGAGGAACATAGCCCAGGAGAGTGTCCCTGACAACATATATCAAGGTCAAGGTCATTAGAACTATCTCCCCTATATATACTGAACATTTACTAAAAGCAAGATTATGAATAATGAACAATATTGCATTATTCTTTTTACTACATCGCTTTTTGCTGAGGCAATTATCAATTATAACTAACATTTTTATTTTTTTATATTTTATCTTTTATTATTTAATACTGTATAAGCCAATAGGAGTTTGAAATCGTCTACTTTATTATATTTAATTGTAATTAAAGCTTTATACTCCGACCATCTTGGATTAATGACTTAAAAAGCAAAGAAAAGACACAAAAATTATATTTCGTGTAAAAATAAAAAAGTATTCTTGTATAAACACACATAGAATCAATAGAACACTTATAAAATGTTGGACACTTTTCTTTCAACAAAACTCAGGCTACTCACAATAGAATCAAAATGTTTGTCACATAGGTCACAGTATCATTTCGAGCTGCCAAATTATGTCTTGATTTTGCATTTCTCTCGTTCCAAATTACACTTTGAAATATCCGGTATATTTTACACATGTGCTTTATCAAACGAATCTTTTGATTTGTCTCTAAACACTTATATATTGTTAACTCACTTACATATTGGCTCACAGTTTTTGAAGACATTGATTGCCTCAGTTTAGAAATGTTTTGTGCATAAAATTCACGTGTGTCATAACACTAAATAAAATATATAGGATATTAGAAATTATAAAACTAATTCTAATATTTTTAACTTTATTTATAAACTTACATACTAACAAATAACTGTAAAAGTTTGCAGTAAATCATATACCAATTTAATCCAACGTATATAGGATACTAGAAATTATAAAACTAATTCTAATATTTTTAACTTTATTTACAAACTTACATACTAACAGATATCATAACTGCAAAATTTTGCAGTAAATCATATCAATTTGATTGTTCATAAATAGTACTTCTTACTGTATGTCACAAAAGACAATTTACATTTTATATAGGAATAGGTAACTCTTTTGCAACTAATACCAATATCTGATCTATACTGAGACACCAATTTGCTATATTCTTGGAAACTTTGCACCAATGTTCGCCATGATGAGGCTCTGCAGCGATACATCTCTTTTTTACATCTTCTTGTTGCTCTTCCGTGCCATTCAGTAATTCAAATTTGTAGAAATACGCCCATGCATCTCCTAAATCTGGATCTATTTTCACCGTTCGATTAAACCAATCTCTGCACTTTGAAATCTTGTGTTCGCACCAAAATAATCTACAATGTAAATATAATATGCAATTTTCCTTCCCTACATATATCTAAAAAACTACATATATATAATTATACATATTATTATAGTGAAAACTCACTTTGATACTGCTAGAAGAACGTGTGGGTCATGCTCGCACTTTTTCAGGGCGTCTACACTCTTTGTTTTTCGTTGAGGTCGAGGCTCCATGAAAATTGCCTCCGCCCAGAGCAGACCAGACGTAGGACATTCTTGTAACGCCTTAGCCATTAATGTGTTTGCCATATCGCGAACGCCGCCGCTCTTCAATTCGTTCCGTATAGCTTCCAACCATAACTCCGCATTCTTAGGGTTCTTAAGTCTCGCTTTTTCCAAAACCGAACGTGCTTTTGTCACTTGATTCTTCCTGTGTTCTAATTGTGCCAGCAAACGCCATAAAGGTATGGAATTTGGACATTTCTTGATCTACAATGTACAAAAAAGATATTTCTTCACATACACTTGCTTCTTTCATCAACCATAATTTTGGAAAATCATCAAAGGCTTCAAGAGCTTCTTTCAAAAGATGTAACGCTGCATCAAGATTGTTCAGAGCCCATTCTAACTTAGCACTTTTCATCATGACTCTCGGTGTTGGAGCGGATGCTCTAGCTTTTGCCAATAAGCGTCGCGCTCTCTCGTATTCTGAATTTTCGGACTCGAGTTTCACCGCTGCCAACCAAATTTCTTCGGAATTCGGATTAGCTTGAAAAGCAAGAGATAAAATACCTCTGGCTGCTGGCACATCACCCTGAAAAAATCGTAACATAAAAGAAATTCTAAGAAACAAATAGGACACACGATTGAGATCATGAATATGAATTTACTTACAGCCAACCACTTTGATTTGGCACCCATCAACCAAAGTACTTCGCTCTTAGGACAATGAGCAACTGCTCTTTGTAGCAGTGCTTCCAACGATTCTCTTGTACCGTATGTCTTTTCAAAGTAAGCCGCACGTAGCCAAATTGATTTCTTGCTAGGAAATGTTGTTAATGCATATGCGTAAACAGCTCTAGCGCATTCCAATGCACCTTGCAGAGCGCACTAAAAACAAATATTTCTCAATATATCACTTTCCGCGCATAGATGCATATTATTTATTTTTATTATACAAAAACAAAGAAACTTACAGCTTCTGCGTCTTCCATCCAAGTGTGTTTTCTATCCTCCTCTTCAACGCCAAAACCAATAATAGCTTTGACAATAACTTGACAGCAGTGCACTGCACCTGCTTTCTCAGCTTCCATAGCTTCCTTGAACCAATGTTCTCTGTTGATTTCCACTCCGTTTGCACTTAATGACGATATAGCACGGTCGATGATCTTTTCCACCATGTGCTTATTACCGTTCGCCTCCTCTAGTTTTGCAGCTGTGGTCCAAATTTGTCTGTCAGTTGGTATATTCTCCCGAGCCTTGTTTAATACTTTTCTCGCATTATCGTAAGTCTCCAATCTTGCAAGAGCAAGCCACAAATCAACGCTAGTTGGACAGCATTCGACTGCACGACTAAGTAAGATACGAGCATCTTCAGGCTCTTCCAATTCCACAGCCGCTTTCCATAATCGCACTGAATTCGGAATATGTTCCAACGCCTTTCGGTACACCTTTCTTTTTGCTTTTACCTCCGACTCTAAATCCGCGGCTTTTATCCAGATTCTGACGGACGTCGGAATGTGTCGCACCGACTGCGCTATTACTGCCTTTGCCGTGTCTGGTGGCTGCAGTCTCGCGGCTTCCAACCAAAGATCTTCTGAGGTCGGATTTACCTCGCAACCTTTCATTATCAAATTTCTTGCCGCTTGAACTTTTCCAGTCACTTCTTCTAAACGCGCAGACGCGATCCACGCGGGTGGATGATTGGGATTGGTTTCTCGGACAGATTTCAACAATAACCTGGCTTTCTTTATATCACTATAAAAATGAAAAAAAAAACCATATTATATACTCAATTATATATTCTTTCAAAATATGTATTAAATCTACTTACTTTATATCACCACCATAAGTAGGTATCATGCTTTGCAAGTCAGTGAGATATCCTTTTGGATCAACCACAGTTTGGCCTTCTACCGAATCGGAAACCTGGTTCAGTTTGACGTTCATCAGTGTGTTTCTGGCTTGTCCAATTTTTCTGAGATCAAGATCCCCCGTAGGAGTTAACATACCAGGTGTTGCTACACCTGGCATCATAGAAGCCAGACCGCTAGACGGATCAATACTGGTGGATGTTTCACCTCCTAAATTTCTGGCTAAGACAGAATCTGGCAACGGAGTGAACTTCTCTGCTCTTGGATTACGTTGTTTACGGTTTCTAGCATCTCCGACCTCAGGAACGTTTCTCCATTCGTCTTCGGTTACATTAACTAATTCTCTCTTCAAATCTGAAAATTGCTGTTGAATTTTAGGGCGTTCCTGACGATAACGTTCAAGTTCTTCCCTCAGACGTTTCTCTCTGTATTCTTTACGTTTCTCATCCATACGTTTGTCAATAGCTTCATAAATTGCATCTGCTTCTTCGTCATCTTTATCATAAGGATCCTAATATATTAGAATATTTTACTATGTTTGATACATTAAAAACTAAGATTTTATTTATACATACCTTACTAAACAGAGAACCTCCATATCCTGAAAACTCATCATAATTCGAGTCATTCAAATCTTCCTCATCTTCTTCTTCTTCTTCTTTCTTTTTTGTGCGTTTTGTAGGTGGAGCATGTCTGTCATCTCTGTGTATTCAAAATAAATAACACCTGATATTTTAAACTAAGAAAGACTATATGGTCTACCGAGTCGTTCGCAGGGTGTTTGTGCGGAAATATACGTGTATATATATATATGTTCACATGTAAATTTTTTTTTTACACGTGAGTTTTGAATTGAAATTTCAATTCCTAAAATTCACATATGCTATTTTTGCATCTTATACGTGAGAAACCCCGAATACCCCCGCAATTAATTTTAAAATATTGCGAAAAAAACGACTCGGTAGACCGTATATTCTTTCTTAGTTTAATACTATCATGAGTCTTTATTAACCTGATATTTTGTTTGAATTTTTGTTTTATATTTAAAATCTAAAGATAATGTAACTTGAAGTACTCACGAAACATCATTAGCATCTCGGGCAGGTCCAATATCAGACCGTGTTGTGAATCCAGTGGCTCTGAACAGAAAAAAAAAAAGGTTAACTATATTTCTTTCACAAATATTATGGTTAGAATTAATAATTTCACAAATGCTATAAGAATATTTATTAAGCGTATTAAAACTCACCCTCTACCAACACCAGCAACATATCCTAAAGGCGCTGGTACACCTAAAAAGTGCTTTTTATTTCGCGTATTTAGAGAAGCCGAGGGCACCGCCATTTTGATGTATTTTTAGCATAGAGCTTATAGATATGGAGTGGGAATGTGTAGGTGCAGCTGGTGCAGTAGTGGTTCGCGAGCCAGTGTTGCTACAGTAAAAATATTAA
>QVNW01001103.1:0-21732 GCA_014825475.1 Pseudomyrmex flavicornis
TTTTTAATGTGAGTGTTATTATCAAGATTGTGATTAAAGTAACCTTCCTGTCACCTATCCTGAAGGAGAATATAATCTATTTTCCGGATATCTTACACATTTTTCTGTCCTAATAATCAGAGCATCTTCCTTGCGCGAGCATTGACCTAATTAGGAGACGTAAATCCTCACTTTTGTGACCGAATATAAACCACTTTGAGAATTATTCCGAAGTGAGAAAATAGATGAGAATCCACGCGATTACAAGCTTTCGTTTATGCCCGTCGCGAGATATACACAAATCACGACAACGGCGACAATGAGTTCTTTCCTAATATTTGTGCCGAATATGCCTTTGTTGTTTGGGATAGTCAACCGGCGCACGCGCGAGAAAGGATACATGTCTGCAGATAGAACTCGGATATAAAGAAAAATCGCTAACCAGCTTCTCGCGGACGACACCTCGGGACGGGAATTGCAACGTGCTCGGATTTTTAATATCGCGGTGAAAATTGTACCCGAAGACCTTCTCTCTCTTTTCCCTTTTCTGTCTCGATGAGAAAACGTGAGACCATCTCTCGCGCGCGCGTGAGATCGAGGCAGGGAATGATTATTTTCTGATTCGGTAGAATTCCGTGCGCAGACGTGCGCGCGATCTGATGTACGCGTGCGTTTGCCAACGGCGCCGGCGAGGCTGTCGCACATACAATATAATGCCGCGCGCAACGTTTGGCTGAAAAGCTCTCACCGACCACGACAACGAGAACGAGGATAACGGGTACAACGGAGACGCGGCCCGTAAGTCGCGACGTGCAAGTTTATCGATCCGCGCACGTTACACACACACACACACACACACACACACACGTACATATCATGTATGCCAAGGTATGTGTCTACACAACCAACTCGTTTCTGAATGGCGCAACTTTATGATGATTTTGCCACGTGTGAGGCAACAACTGAGGGAGTAAATAAGAAGCACAACGTCTTCTTTTACATAATGTCTCTTAGAATTGACAGGCGTTTTGCGAACAAGCTCATCGTCAGCAATGTACAACAATTTTAATGTCAATAAGATTTATATTGTCCGATAAGAGCCCGAAGTGCGGCATGTGAGGTATTCGTGGTTTTCCTTGCCGAGAAAACCGCGCTGTTGTTAACTTAAACGATATAGTTTCATGTATTTCCCTGTTCTATTTTTTCACCACTTTCGTTGTTACAACACCGAGAACTTTATTGTTACTTTGGACAAGGCATGTAGCAGTTTACATTCTTAAATGGAAATGTTAAAACAGACTTTGCGACACGCGTGTGAACAAAATCCTTTTTTTCTTCAACGTGAGTTTATTTCATGTCACTTCTCGCCAAGTTTTGCAATCAACCGGAAAAAATGTGAAAACGTGCTGCGTGTTTGTGACGCGTTATGTAACGCTGTTTCTCTCTCTTTATCTGAACTTGTCACGTAATCTTACGCACATTTTGCTTGCTCGACTCTCTAAGATTCCGATTTTTTTCGAGACATTGTGATATATTAGTTGCGCGTAAGAATAAAGAGATTATTCTATACCTAGCATTGATTTCCAATGGGCGATGAAATTTTTGCGAAATTGTCCTAAATTTTATGTAAACAAAGCTTACGCTCTCGAATGATCGAACAACGATTCTGTGCAACGACATATAACGACTCTTGAATCGAACATAGTTACATCGACAAAGAAGCGATGTTTATCATACTTTTTTTTAATTCTGAAGTGAATAGACAGAAACATTTATTGCGCAAAATGCTGACGAATAATTCTCCGAGTAATTTTGCTCTTTCCTGGTACCGATTCAAATTTATTTCTCATTTAAACGATGTTAGCTTGCCCCGCGCTGAAGTTTCTATTAACAACATCAACGTTTTTCTGTGAACCGCACGCGCAGCTCGTTCTCGTTCGCGAAACACACGCTGCGGAAAGAGCGCTTTGTTCTCCGAAAAAAAATCACAGAAGTTTCGTGCTTCGCGTGCGAACAGAAATACACATTGTCGAGATGCGACGTCGCACAAAATCGTGTGCGCGACCACTCTTTGTTCTTTTTCTCTGTCTCTCCCCCTCTCTTTCCCTTCTCTCTTTTTTTTATTCTCTTTTTTTTTGTACTAATTGTTCACTCACGAGACTGCATCGAAATTGATCTCATCTAATTGTAATTAATGGCATCGCGGCACGATGTCAGATAAAAATTCAGGTTTCTTGCAACTAATCATCCAGTTCATAGAAAACTTGTATAGTTGTCGTGAAAACTTGTATTTTCGTATGATTAGATGTCGTCGCTGTGCTCTCTCTCTCTCTCTCTCTCTCTCTCACTCACTCACTCACTCACTCACTCACTCACTCACTCACTCACTCACTCACTCACTCACTCACTCACTCACTCACTTACTCATTCACTCACTCATTTACTCTCATTCATTTTGGTTTTCTTCATCTTGTGAAAAGAAGATGATAGAAGACATCTTCTCAGCATCATATTCGACATAGGAAAATAGTGTGCGCGAAATACGCGGCGAACGACTCCTGTCATTTTATTAAAATTCTTCGGAAAGCATCGTGAGGCGCATTATCCATGTTCAGTGCAGAAAAATCTTCACTTAATCGCCTTGTCCGAGAAAACGGCACTTAATAGCATTAGCCCCTCGGGCGATTTCTATCGACGAGTCGCGTGACTCGCCATAAGCGAATTCTACAATCTTCCGCGAGATTGGGTTAAGTAGGTCGGCACGAAGATTTTGCTTTCTGTTTCCGTCGTTTTCTCTCTCTCTCTCTCTCTTCTCTCTCTTTTAGTGGAACGATCTGCGATCGACAGATTAACCGGTTCTCGTCAACCGCCCGACACGTTCGAACCGCACACCTCATATAGACTTTGTAATTAGCATTTGTTACCGAGAGGGAGAAAACTCGTAGGTAGTTTAATACAGTCCGAGAAGAATTGACAATTATTGGTAATTGTCTCTCTCTCTCTCTTTTAGTTATCACTGATAGTATCGTAATTTTTGTCGGAATTGTTACCAACGTGACATCCTATTTTAATTTTTCAAATTTTTAATTTAATATAGTGCAAATAGTCGAAAAACTGCAAAGAAAAAGGAAATTCAAACTAATAAACTAAATTCGGGTAGATAGATTGCGAATTCATTAAAGTACACAATAAAGGAAAATTATCGACGCCACAATAGACCATCTGCTATACGAACGCATCCCTACAAGTAAGAGAAACTCGAATTCGGACAGAACCGACTGACGAGCTTTTCAGACTTTGACGTTATTCGTAGGGTGGCATATTGTCCATGAGAGTGAGACTGGTGAGTTTCGGCGATGTAGTTTGGGATGTGGGCTTTGACTTCGGGTAACTCGCACTATAATCTACAACCCGCTCTCTAACACAATGGTCGGTTGAGTCTCGAAGGGAATTGCGTCTACGGTCTCGTACCTGTGGCAATAGTCCCCTCGAGTGGTTTCGCGAGTAAATTATTCGCAACGCAAGCGATCTTCTGGCTTTACCCGAATAAAATAACATTTAAATTGTTCAACTGTCGAGTTATTTTTTTCTCCTGGAGAAGATTTTGTCAGACGCAGACATAGGCGAGATTATTCTTACGAAAATTTTCATGCACTCTTTGCACGCCGCATACGCGAGGTTGATTACAATGTTTAATTAACGGAATACTTCGGTTTGTCGTCGAGCGACTCGTAAAAGCATCATGAATATTTAATCCATCGCGTATCTAGTAATCAAGAAAGTTCGACTAGTTAGGCCGAGTACACAATCGTGATGTACGTGACAACGTCGAAAAGTAGAATGTTCTCGTTGGTAAGTCTCTCTAATTTATTGAAACTTCAACGTTTCTTTGAGACTGCTCTAAAAAAGCTGATTTAATTACACGACATAAAACACATAGGTATACTTCGTGATGATGCACCGATCGCGCGAATTCTAGAGATATAATATTACCGTCTATTTGATAAATTCCAAAATATCATTTTGTCTTACGGTATTTTATTATTGTGCGGTAACTATAATTCGATAATCCGATCGAACCGATTAACAGAAAATAGACCACATATATTAAAAACTCCCGTATTTATATTTTGCTACTTGAAAATTTATCGCGATTACATTCATTCAAAGTAGATGCAGTAATATCGAAACTCGCGCGTGGTTTGTACATACGTGAACAAAATTACTGCCAAAGGGCACGCACAGAATACGTTTTCAGAATCACCGACGTATCGGAAGTAGATAACGCCGACGAGATTTATTTTCATCACTATCAATGCGAAATATCCGCAGGCGATGCACAGTTAGCGAAGTGAAACCGCTCACGCGGCCACCCTTCTCTCCGAGTTAAAATCCTCTCGTTTTGTCCCACGCGATGTTCCAAAGCGTTTAATCGTTAAAACTAAAGTAATTCACTGCCAATCCAGCAAATCTGGTGATTTAATGACGTCAATTTCATATCGGCGACAGTTTATACCGACCCCAGTTTTATCGTGTTACTCTGTTACTTTGATATACGCAAGTGGGATTTTACTGTCGGTATAAACCCGATTTATGCGTGGCTTCCGGTCCGACGACGTGAATTTCGCTCGTCCAATCGATAAACCAGTCTACGCAATTGCATGCAACGGGTTCCGCCATTCTTTACCATCACCGTGCAAACGAAATTATACTTCCCTGCTTCTCTTTTGCTCTTTTGCTCCATTTGTATTGCGATAGGGCAATTCGTTTCCGCACTTAATTTGCCGTATTGAGATAGAGAGAGAAAGAGAGAGAATGGAAAAAAGATTGACAGTTTAGTTGTTCATACAAGAGGACTGCAATTCCAAACAAAAACAAACGCGATTTTCTAGTTACATGTAATATCAGTTAGGTTAAGTAAAATATCGATGTAATGTTCGAGCTGTATATAAATATCAACAGTAAAATTCATCATATTGATGCATTTGCAAGTTTTTACTTGAATTTGCGGAAAATCAATCAATTATTAAGATATATTTCTCACTGTTGGAACTAAAAAACCGGATGACGTAATTGACGTATAATTTCAGTGTTTTAAATAATATAATTTAAGTGTCTTAAAGTTTCTTTTTTCCCGTCAGAAAATTACGCTATCCACGCAACTTGTGGATATCGACATTAAAACGAGATGTTGATAGATCATCTCGGACGCGTCTACTGAATATAAAAGTGATAAAAATAAAATAATCTTCTGCGTGCGCGCAAATTTCGGACCATCCTACAACTGCTGCGGATTATCGATTTACTTGACTTAGAATCCGTTATAACGATAATTGAATATTGTTTGAATTTTTATTTAATTTTCTACTCGCTATGCTAGATCGACAAATTCGGGTAATGGTGGGTCAATCTATGCGATCGTGAACCATTTTGCGGAATGATTGTTTATCGAAAATACTTAATAAAAAAGAAGATTCTCTGCTTTTACCGATGGAAATCGATAGATCCGCTCCTCTCTGACGTAGTTCGTAAACATTATCGCACAATGGTGGTTCTATTACAATTGGTTCCTTCGGATTGCTTAATTGAATTATGGAACTCTAGTTTCTACGTACTCGGCACCTATGTAATCGACTCGGTGAGCACTCTTCCGCATCTTCAATTAAATTGATGCTAATCTGCGCGATTACAGATTTAGTTAATACGATCGAGTCGAGAACGTATACACGCATATATTAACAGAAAACAAAATATAAAAGAAAGAAATTTGAATATTACTAGACTAATTTGAATATTAATAGACTATAGCCTATGTGCAGAAAGAAGAAGAGAGCTTGAATATTATTTATTATAAAATGTTATATGTATCTTTGATGTATGTAATCATTCATCGTAATGCTATTATCATAAATCAATGAATAATTTTGTAACGAAGGCTCTCAATATCTGAGCAATAAGATATAGAGAGGCATATGGTGTGTGGGGAATAAAGGGAAATGAAAGAAACTGGGCGGCGCGCATGTTGGATTAATTAAGTACGGCTCACTTTAGAGCGAACAGAAACCAGCGCGCGCGCTCTCTCGACGAGGAACCGACGCACCATCCAACTCGGCTATGTCGTAAATTTGCTAACCGAGATCAGAAGATTCGTGCACATCCAGAACGGGCGAGCGCGCAGGAAGAGAGAGAACGACGTTGGCGGGCGGCAGTAGCTGATTGGTTTCTCAAGTGCTTGCAAAACATTCAACATTGAAAGGCTTCTCCTGGTCGTACGCTTTCCGTCGCCATGGCAATTTCGCTTCAGTTTTAAATGCAGATATTTCCACCATCGTGGTCTCCACGCCATACATCAAACAATACGTGTTTAACGTCGAAAATTCAATTTATTTGCGCACGTCGGCGATAAATAAATACCCTCTTGAGATAATTAATGCATAATTATAAGCAAAACAGATGTGTACTTGTAGGGTAAACCCGGGTAAGATGGCCATAAAAAGTTTTCTTTAAATGCAAAAAACAAACTTTTATTTTTGTTATTTTTGAATCTTTTTGTAAACTTCTATTTTACAATATTGACATAGAGAAGAGAGGTAGAGGAGAGGTAGAAGGTGAGAGAGGAAAAGAAAAAGAATATTGCGTGAAATTCAAAATGGCAGCTTTCGACAGAGATTCTGATCGAACGCGCAGTGCTAATAAATACAACAAAATTTCTGCGTGTGTACGGACTAGTGTTAACGAATAGGTTCCCGTGCTAAATGAAAGGATGCGTGCAACACCGACGCGGCGACCCCATGTAAAATTTGAACGTTTGACGTTCCCCTTCGCACACCTTGCGTTACCTCCCGGAATGATTTGACATACGTCGGCCAAAACCTCGCTTTGAAGTCTTTCGTCCGCAAATTTTTCGCTTGACGGCATCGTTTGATCAAGAGTTGTTGCATTGCGTCGCATCGGAACGCATCATGCACCATTTTTTCTGTACAACATGGGAAATAGATCGGGACCGACGCAACAGAATCGGTAATTTGAATTTGAATTTTTTTTTTCGTCGTCGCTTCAATTAAAGTGCATACGACCGCGCCGCGGTCGACGCTCTTTTGGCATTTTGATGTAATTGGCAGAGAACGAGAACTTCAGGTGCCTTCGACTGATTCTCTGGTAATTGAGAAACAGCTTTTCACACGATCTATGAAAGAGACGATAAATTCACGGGGGCGACACGAAACGGTGACAACACGCGCGATGACATAATCACCTCACGTTATATTCATGCGTCGCGCTTCTTTTCCCGACAGAGAACTGACGAGAAATTTTATGTAAATTCTCGAGATATACAACGAGCGAGCATGGCGGGTGTAAAGATAAAAGAAAGAAAGAGTGAAAGTGAAAAAATATAAAAGCGTCGTTTTAAATACAAACTCAACAGGACTATATTCTCTTTTTATATTTTTCTGTTTGCTCTCACGATTTGAGCTGTTCTGTTCATATTTTGTTGCAAACGACTTTCTCGACTATACATTAGAATCGAAACAAATTGCCGTCTAGATTAACATCTTCATCTTGCGCAAAAATAAACGATATATTTTTCTCCCATATTGTAAAATTAACGCAGAAACTTTTCCTATTGAGTTATCTTTTATATATCTTTAGTAAACTTTCACAAAGTACTTTTGTAATTATTCTTTAATATATGGACTTACATATTGACAGTAAATATCAACTGGACAGAGTCCTCTAGTAAAGCTGGGCTTTAACGAGCGTGCTCGTTCTGTCATGGTTAAGCGAGTGCGACGTAGTCGACGGCGCAGCACTTAGCGGATTTACATCGTGGCTGGCTTTCTCGTCGGCCTTGCCATCGATTTACTCTCATGATCTTGTGAAGTGAGCTTTGGATTAATATAGAGGCGCGCAACTTAGATAATCAAATTGATTATATTTATAGCTTAAGTAATTAATTGAATTTCCCAAAAATCTCATCTCGTCCTTATGTTATGTAGTAGTTTCTAAAACAGATCTCATTATTTTTTTAAAAATCTCTAAACTCGAGATGTAATTAAACTAAAAAGACATACAGTAGAACTCCAGTAATTTCGAGCACTACAATTTCGACTTCTCCTTGATAGACGGGCCAATAATTTTCCTCAATATTCATGATTCCCCGATATTCTTGAGTGACTGCGCAATTCGTACTGTATCTTTCGTCTCTTGCTGTTGCGACCAGTTGGTCGCTGGAAGGGGAAGAAAATAATTTTGAATTCTAGGAAGAATCAGTCCTATGTGCTCGAAATTACTGGAGTTCTACTGTATTAAATCTGAGAAATATATATTACTGTTTTTATTTAATTAATATATAATGTAAGTAAAAAGTGAAAAACTGGAAATATATTTTTATTTTACTTTTATAATATTTTTTCAGATTACCTTCTTTTTCTCCTTATTTCTCATTTCTATTCTCTCTCTCTCTGTGTGTGTGTGTGTGTGTGTGTGTGTGTGTGCAAATATGAACAAATATATGTACTATTAATGTCGAAAACAATCGCATTGCGCACTGCTGCGGAAGACTAGCTAGGAATACGAGCAGATAAATCTACTGAGCATTATCTGCCTAAACGACCGATTGACTGACAGCATCCGGCAAAGAACGGATCTTGTTGTTCACAGCATAACGAAAGTGTCACGTCTTACCGTGGATCGAGTTGACGTGGATCGAGTTGACGGCCGATTATTTTTGAGAGAAAAAATGTCCGAACCAAAATATCGTAGTTGATCAAATTTCAGCAGACTGTTTCAAAGAACGTTTAATGCAATTTAATTTTGATTTTTTTTATTTTTTCCCCAAGAATAAATAAAATATCTTTGTAAATGCGAGCAGATAACTGTTATAGCGCGCTGCTTTGCTTTTTAACGACGTGTTTATATACACACATACACACATGTATGTCGAAGTTGTAGCTCGCTGTGTATGAGAAAAGTTTTTATATACTTTACGTAGACATTACATATAGTAATTTTACCATAGGGAACATCGATCTCTATCTTTTTACATAGCAGCTCTACCTGTAGAGATTGTGTAGCGATCTTGATACACGCGTGGGGATAAAAAACTTGTCTAAACTTAAATTGAAGGCAGCATTCGCTTCATAAACAATTATTAAAGGTTAACAACTATTAAAGGTGTTCAATTCGATCAATTCTCTCTTATATCTCTGCTTGAAAATTTACGAGATCTCTGAGTAAAGGGCTATATTTCTATAACGTTATTAATAGAATAGTTCATGTTAATGCCAATTTTTTTCGATGAGTTTGTACTATTACTATTTCCTTTTACAATAGTATGTGCAATATATAAATATTTTTGCTCATTTATTACGTTCTGTGGTATTTTCTATCGTTGTAATAAGTGATAGTACAAAAGCAAATATCTCAAAATCGCTTTGAACAACCGGATGCCGCGGCATGCTTTTAAAGAGAGCTCTATTCCGACCGTTCACCTCGACTCGCTCTCGACCGCAATTTCGCCGTGTGGCGACGTAACGACGCCCTTCTCATATTCTCCACGACGACGTCCACCCGCAACGACGTCGTCGCTGACATTTTTTTCCTCCTTATAAGAGATGTTGGGAAAATTATCGTGCGTATGCATACATCGCATTTCGGTATGATCGCGCATATACATATTCAACCTATCCGATTGAGTCGAGACAGCATACAGGTCCGTAAACACGTCGTAAAAGGCTGTAATCAACGGATATGCAATGCATATCTACGATGCAATGCATCGGTTAGGATGTTAATCGATTCATTCGATAGTAATTGCAGATACGATTGGCGCGTTCACGAGGCCTGTATTATTCATGAGGGATTGGAATAATCAAATGAATATACGGCGCATTACTTGTGGCTCGGTGAGGATTTTCAACTGTGTCGCGCAACTCGTTCTCTACAATGGCGGCGCTTGCCAAATGCGCCTCTTCGAGACGTCAACGACAAGAAAAACTCAAGGAGCAAGATAGACAATAATGCATGCTACGAATATTGGTGTTTCATTTTCAAAATAGAGAAAAAAATTGGGTTTACTTGCGCGAAATGATATCAAATATAAGACAGATCTTGAATATTGTCGAAAGGTTGAGCCTTCTGCCCGAAATTCGTTGTAATCAAAAGGTCGTGCGAAAGCACGCAAAAACTGCTAAAGCAATTCATTTCGGTTTAGTCAGATTGTCCTCGTGATATTTACGTATACCTACAACAAATTGCGAATTTAATATTTATCTTGCTATTTCGCAAATTTTGCACATATAAATCAATTGCCGCGTATATGAGATTTTGTTCTATCGATCTGCATTAATGATCGTAAGTTTACAATTTTGTCAAATTGTCAAATGTAATACAAATTATTTTTTTAATATAGCAAAAATGCCACGGTGGCAATATGCGAAATATGTCGATTTTTATTTGTCCGTAATGATACATCAGTCGGGTTATAATTATACTCTGCAAGAAAATAAAATCTAAGATTATCTTTATTTATGAGATTATGTTGTGCGACCGGTTTTGCAAATTAATAAACCGCCAAAAGCGGAGACCGGTTTTCGGCAACCACTGTCTAGAATTATTTTATTTACGGCAGTCTGCGGTTAATTTCTAAAAGGACTGATTAATCAGGAAAGAGGACACAGTCTGCTATTCCCGAGCCGAAATGTGTTTGTGTAGCGAGATCGCGAATACAGTACGATTAAAAAACATATGTTGCGTACGTAATGATTCGGTGATGTGAAGCTCTCGGTGATAGCACCGTTCATTTTTAATCTAAGTATATATCAGCCAGTCGCATGCTATCTCGAGAATAACTTTATCCTTTACTTGATTTATAGACAATGAAAGTACTCTCTCGACTGCCACAGATTGTGTTAAACCCGTCTGTTTTCCGTGAGCGTTTGCAAACATTAGAGCAAAGATTTTGCTTGTTATTTCTGTGATGTCTCAGGAAAACACTTAAAGTTGTTTAGTTTTAAGCACCAAAAACAGAAAAGATATCAATATTCAGTGAGATCGTTATTGTACAGATTTGCAAAAAAGCTACGTTTATGGAATTAAATTCTATCTTTTGTCATCAATTACTAGAAAATTTATTAATATAATAAATTTAATATTACTATATATTTTAATTTTATATTACTATATTTTAATTTTATATTTCAACAAATATATTATTATCTATATATATTATCGTGCTTCGAGATAATGCCGCAACAAATAACGAAGACAAACGAGTTCGCAACGCGCATCAACATTTATCTTTCTTTGGGCCGCTTTTATTTATACATGTAGTTAAAATAAATAAAAACTGAAGAATTCACGCGGGAATCGGCAAGCGGGAAATCATATTACGCAGTATCGCCGAGTAAATAAAATTCAAAAAACCGCTTCAGAAAGCATCTCTTTTCGCGGCCACGTTCCTCAATACTATAAAACCGACGATGCTTACTTAGAATTCTTTGTATGATAGTTATTTCTCTGTTCCGTCGAATGGTCAAAATATATTGCGGTTTGATTTTTTTTCGTCTTGTTGCGAGCACGAAGTTGCAGAGTATGCCCCTTTTACAAGACGTGGTAACTGCAACCAGTGTGCCGATCTCAAACGACATTGCACGAGACGACATTCCAATTGTTTCGATTCCATTGACATTATACGAATACTTGTATCGAGTATACATACTCTATATCGTGTTTTATACGGCGCTCGAATTCCTTCAACGCTTTTTGTTGGAGCTTCTTCTCACAGCACATTGAGATATAACAACTTTGTTTTTACATTTCGTCTCTTTTCACGCTTCTGTTTCTTTTTTTTGAGCTCATGATTATTTCACAGCTTTTACATCTATATTTACGGTATTGCTTTTTTGTTTATCTTTACAACTTGGAATTATTCATAATTAAATACGCAAAAGTAGAGCTCAACATCTGGTTAAACGAGAAAGGTCTACTTCAAAAATCTCTATTGAAATTCGATGCGTAGATTTATGTTCGTGAAGAGCTTTATTCGCTTCCGAATACACAGTCGGTTTCGGACATGAATGGTCGAGAGTTCGTTCGCTCGTTGATGACCGTTCCCATTACAGCGGCCGCTGCATTCGTTTGCTCGTATTCGTGTTCGCTGTATAAATGCACCTTTGGCTGCTGGAATACTTGATGCGCGTACATCTATAATTTCACGCTCGCGCGTCACCGATTCGTTTCATTTCCCATTCGAGCTACCACTCGTACGTGGTGGAAGAATATTCATCACACTCGACGCCAATGACGCGTCAGGAACTCATCATCGAGTCCTGCCAGCATGGACTCGGATTATTCACACTGTCCATCGGCTTAATGATAATTCTCTATCTACTCTCACATGCGTGGATATGTCACAATATTTGTCTCTCTCCTCTCCTTGCGGAACCGCACAGTCGTATTTTATGCATGCGCAATACGACGACTATAATTACGGGATGATCCACAATCAACGGATGATATTTTGGAAATGTGACTTATTTGATCAATGCTCGCGCTATTTGACGATGAATCGAGAACTCTATATTGTAGATTTTGCGCGCTGTGCAAAATGCAAGAGAGAATAATAAATATACGTATACAATATTTTATACATTGGTTCAGTTGCTTTTATTGTTTATACAGTACAATATTGATTTTTTTATTATATTAGAGCAAAATATACAAAAAAAAATTCTTATTCTCGAACACGAAAATTTCGCGTAATTCTTCGTGTTCGCATCCTAAAAAAACGAGTAAGAAATAAGATACGAATTCCAGCGCTTCGTGCACTTTAAGCCGCTCTCCTCCACAGTGTAAGAAGCGACACGACTAGCGCGTGACCCAAGCGATTTCGTGCCATGCTATTTTTCACCTTTTTCCTTCTCCCAAAACCGGCCGAAGGTAGCGAGCGGCGCGTGTGTGTTTTACTATATCTCGACGACTTCGAACCCTACTACGGTTAACGTGCACGGCATCGAAACAATCCACAAACGGCGAAAACACGCAGGGATGTGCAACGCGCCGATAAGAAAGTCCGCTCGTATATCAAAGTACGACAACTTCATGCTTTCTTGACGGCCGTAAGTCAAGTTATTATCTCTCTTATTACCATCTTTTTTTGGATGAGACAGTACATATATATATATATATATATATATATATATATATATATATGTATAAACAACCTGCTCGTACAGATAATAAGCGTATTTCTCTTTTTTTCTCTCTTTCTCTCCTTCATTCTCTCGTGCAAAGAGGCAGCTTCGTAAATTGCAATGCTCGTATAATATATTTGAATTTTCTTTCTCTAAAATTTTGCTCTAAGCTTGAGAATTTTGCTTCATTATTGTTTTGTGTGTACTGTCAATGGCAGATAATGCCTTATATCAGTTCTATATATAAGCCGTTTAATTATCAACATAAAATATTCAGATAACATGCGTAAAAATACATTACATTTTATAATGGATATACACACATACAAACAAACAATATATACTCTATAAAAGATGAAGTCTAAAACTGAGATGAGATGTGTGATACTAAAATTTTCTTGTTAATAACTTAATATATACAGCTACTTTATCAATTTTATATTCCTTTCACGGATACGGAGATTCAATCTTCTTGATATTCAGCTGAACTATCGCGAAGCAGATGTGCCAAGCGGAGAACACGGTCGAAAGTTTGTCTGCAAAAACGGTCACAGAAAATATTGGCAACGTGACACGCCAATTGTTTTGATTTCCACGTGGCGTACTCGTAGTTTTATCATATAGTCAGTCTCTCTCAGCTGCATCGTCGTACATTCAGCTGATGCTACGCGCGCCTCATTCCGAGCCAGCAGACCGCGATGTTGCCTACGTCGCGTCCCGCCAATTATTCAAATTTCTAAGATTTCCGCTTCGCCGGCGGAAGACAGCAAATATTGACAAAAAATATCAGACCTTCCTTTATCGACTGCTGTCGTATACAGAATGGCAGACGTCGTCTCGTCCTGCTTCTACTGAAGAAATCGGCACGTCGCGTCACGCATATCTCCCAATTCCCACATACAAAAGCAAATTCTCGAGTTCAAGAAAAGAAGAGAGATTATCTCTTGTAGTGAGAGAGCTCTCGCATGTATTCAAAATTTCAACCAGGTCATGCCTCAGACTGCCCGCCGATTTCCTTATTATCGAGGGACTCGCGACACGTGTGGCGCATCGCAGCGTGTGGTGCAGTGCAGCGCGACCGCAACCGCCGAGTATGCACATGAACACGAAACGAGACAAGGGGGATAAACTCGTGGGAACGTAGTCGCATGCGGCTCGATCTGCTTCGCAATGCACGTATATCGGATACGCGCCGTCCATGATGGTGTGGCGCGTCGCCATGGCCGTTTTGCATTCGGTCGGCCGGCGCGGGTTTAATAGCCGCCCCAACTTTATTCTCATGAGGCTCTCGGGCGCGTTTCCTCGCACGCGATATCTCTCCCGCGCGTTATATCTTCCGACCACCGGAGGTAAAAGCGCTTCCGATGACTTTTAACGAGGGATCTATATGATCTCGACGCGGCGCGGATGTCAGGATATAAATTGACCGTTTATGACAGTTTTTCAAAAGTTTTTATACTGCTTAACGCATGATCGGTAAACGTTCAAACTAACAATAATAAAAAAAATAGAAGCAAGTTATATATGTATATATACATATATAATATACACGTATGTATGTGTACAATTTCAAGCACAATGTAAAATTTTATATATAAATTTTATATATAAATTTTATATATAAATTTTAATCAAAGATGATTCACGTGAAAGAAATTGTCATGTTGAAACGCGTGTTTGATGAACGGTTCTTTTGTGATTTTACTTCGCGGTTTGCGATAAGATCAACCGATTTGTTAAGGTTCTTTAGCTTATGATATTTATTGTCAGAGTATTATTTTTGTTTTGTTTTTTTTTATTTGCTAAAATTTCTTTTGAAATTTCTCTTCTTGTTTAGAAAGAAAATAAAATGTAGCAAAGCAAAAGACCACGGAAAAAGACCACAAAATGCGTAGGTTCGATTACTGTTTTTTTTTTTTTTTGGTACTATTATATTTATTTTTGTAGTGTTTATTTTTTCATATTGTTATCGCAAATTTTTTCTTTAACAATTAATATCACTCCGAGCCCTTGTGTTTTACTTATGGCCGCGTGCAACATCTGGTACGTAGACATTTGGCGGGACACGTTGCTGTCCAATGTAACAATCAGCCGGGATCGTAAATCACGCTCGCATGATTCGAAATTACCGATATGCGTGGCAGGCAGATCGGTTAGGTATACGTGCGAGTGTAAATGGGACCTTAGTCCGCATCGTAGATTCAAACAGTCGCGGCGATCGATAGGAAACCGTAATACTGCTGGAAGAAACAAATCGAGATTTTGTTACTACACATGTCAAAAAATAAGACATATATAACCAACTGTGCTAGGAGCTTTAACCTTTGAAAGAAAAAATAACAAGAAAAAAGCGTAATTTATCGGTGAACAAAGATTGAGAAAAAATAAGAAACCCCCGCGAAATCATAGCCACAAATCACCAATTGCCGATATGAAAGGAACTCATAATAATTTGTGCAGAAAGAGAAAGAAAGAGAGAGAGAGAGAGAAACTCAACCAATAATGATTGCTTCCTAGGACGTGCTACTCTATGAACGTGACGAAAATAGTTGCGAATATTTGAAATCATCGTACTGAAATTGTGAAAGAATAAAATTATTGCGCGTTAATCAAGGAAATTTTATACGAGATGAAATAAAACGTTTAAATTTGAAAAGATCAGATAGTTTTTCTTTAAAGAATCGCTATTTCACAATTTCCGGAAAATGTAAAACAATTATTAAAATTGGAAATAAACGGCTATATGGAGTCAGTACAGGATGTTGTGCAGTAAATAATTATAATTGGAGATGTGTCAAAACGTTTTGACTATATTTCTAGTCCTTATCAATTGAGTCTGTTGACAATATTATTATTACAAGTGTTAAATATTATGAGAACTGTAGATTGAACGCATTAAAATCATGATTACATACCATAGCGAAAATTCAAAATTAAATGCAACATTTTAAGGTGTCAATAGCATAAAAATGTGATATTATAATAAATGTTATACAATCAACATAAATATATAAATTAAACGGTTGAGTATCTTATACATGTCATGCTTGTATAAACGTAAGATCGGTACTAAATCTAGGAAGACTAGCTTGAATTCGATGTGGAACATTACTCCTTCTGTATGTTAATATTGTACTTTGTCAAGTATAGGTAAGTATGTATCATATAATGATTTCGTGTCTCTCATCAAATTCAAACTCTGTTCTTGCTTTTTAATAAATATAACATTTCTGAAGCTTATTTCAAATTTTAATATTGGAATTTCAAAAGAGAGCTCGAAGTGACATCTCAATACTTTACCATATTTAAACAATTATATTATATTATATTCTTTAGCAACAAAAAATAATTTAGCAATGATAAAAGCATCGTGCACACGTGTTTTTTTTACGTGAGATTTCGATGTTCTTGAACATTTATTTGCGTCCTCTCTTTCTGTTTTCAATTTGCTTTTCCTAATAAAATTTTCTTAATAAACCAGCGGTAGTCTGTTAGATTTGGGGAAGCGACGCCACACATTAATACACAACACGTATATACACAAGCGTATATCTTTAGCAAAAATCGAGCTCTCCTTTTATATCTCTCGTTCTCCTTTCTTCCCTTCGTCTGTTACACGAGTGTTCAAGGTGCTTCTTAAATTTTTTCGAGCCAGTCTCGCTCAAAGTAAATTTGTTCTATGCGCTCGGTGTGCAAAGCAGATTCGTTCTTTATCACGCGCTAGACACGAGATTGCTTGGGCTATCGAGCATGGTAAAAAAAAACATCAAGGAAAATGAAAAGCGCGGACATTACAAAAATTTGCTTATAACGGCGCGTTTTAGTCGACACGGTAATTAGCTCTGGTAGAAATAATAACTCCTACAAAGCACATCGTGCCGTTTGACTGGCAAAATATATTCTCTCGGTTTGTGCTTGGCGATGCGTGCACGAAGCTTTTTAACCTTTAGAGGACGGGGGTGGTCGAAATATCGACCACCTACCAAGTTGGGAACTTGTACCGACTAATCCGATAAAATTATACATAAGCCCGTCTCCTTTTTCTATAATCCTAGAACAGTGCAGCGCTCGATATCGCGGCACTTTCGGACTTTCATCGTCAACTTGTCATCCGGCTCCCAGGACGCCTACAATATTAAATTTCACGTCTCTCGATGACGAAAACAAGTGAGCGAGTGAGAGAGAGAGAGAGAGAGAGAGAGAGAAAGAGAGAGAAACGAGAAAGTGCAGGAAAGATAGAAATATCTATATTGAGAGAGCAAAGAAGAACACTGAAATCTCTTTTTACGCGGGACCGATACATTCGCTTCCAAGTGCTGCCGGTAAGTGAAAGGTAGGCGAGTAATACCGCGGTGCTTTAAGACAGCTTAGAAGGGCACGACGAACACCTTACCGTACTCCCACGGCTTACAGCTTACTGCAAAGAGGAAGCTCAAATGTTATATCAACGGGATTTCGTTTTCATTGTCATAACGCAGCGAGCGTAAATAAGAATGATCTTTTCTCTTTCTGTCTTTCTAGTCCACTGTAGAGAGACATAATTACATAGAAAATGTGCCGCAAGACCGCGTCGTTCCTAGTGCACGCACACTGTCGATAGGAAATGCAGAACTTTTCCTACAGATATACAGTAAACATCGAGACTTGTTGTGTATACTGGATGTTGATGCAGGTCCAAACGTGAAACCACCGCCGCTGCAAGTTGATTCGTACCATATACGCGGCACTTGAGTGTTTACCGTAACCGAAGCGCGGTATCGCAAAGACTCCCTAATGACGAAAGTGCGGTGCGTGGGTTTGCTGTGGCGACGTGCAGAGAAACGTACGTGTATATACATGTAGGCGACAGTGGTTGAGGTCGTACCGCCAACCGAGCATGAATTTCAGCAGGATCGAGAAAAGCTTTCAAGCCGCTTGCGGAAACTCGCGCGCGAATTGTGCAAGGAAATTAAATTCGTCCTGCGATATTTCGATACGTGCGTATGTTGCGTCAAAACATATAGTTATTTATTTATCCGACGCGAATTGGATTACAGTCTTCTGTTCCATAGTATTATATCTCACTTTTTCGGACGTTAATTGCGCGTGATTAAACGCTGAAAAGATGCTCAACATCGCTTGATGTCGACAGTTTCAGCGCACATTTTTTTGATTGATAGCGTTAATTTCGGCAGTAATCTAAAGAAATATCTAATCAAGCTGCTTAAGTAATTGTTTTAATAAAATATATCTGCAACTATATCCAATTTAATGCAAATAAAGAAAAACAATATTCCACGATTAATAGACTTGAAAGTCTTAACGCTCAGTCGATTTTGTCGTGATTACCGTGCCCGGAAATGTCACAATACTGTCTGAACTGGCTAATTACACGGTTCGAGCAACGTGTCACGAGCCTATTGCATAAATTGTCTGTTCTAACTATAAGCAATTGCATGCGTCGCAATTTCCCTTTCGAGCTTTTATTTGATTTTTTTTAATGCTTATAACTTGCTTACACAAAATGTGCCAGTTTGCTATAGATAACGTTATCAAATTGTAACGTGTAAACATTTGTGCTGTAATATTTCTCTCTTTTTCTCTACATATATATATGTATGTATATATATGTATCTTTCTCTGTCTAATTCAAGGTTTCTTTCATCGTGAAGATGATTGATTGCTGCAAAGATTCAATAAGGATCAAGTAAAAACTTTGATTTACGTACAAAGCGCTTTGATATGAAATCTCGGTAATAATTGTCGTGACAGTTTTATTTATGATTCTATAAAATGAATCTAAATATAGTTTTGCATCACGTATCATGTTAATCTCTTTCTTCGTAGAAAGTGAACACTATATATGTCAAACTTCTTCACTTCTATATATGTCAAAATATTATTTCAATTCATGATGTATATCATTGCGAAGAAATAATAGCATGTAACCAATAATACACGTTATCAATCATTAATCTCGCTCGGAGATGTGCTAAAATAATAACAGTTGCTATTTTATTTTCAATTATGCAAAAATATGCTATTTGCAAGAAAGAGAGAGAGAGAGAAAGAGAGAACCGGTTTCATTTATATCTGCCTACGCATCCATTTCGTACGGTCTGTTAATCACATAGTGTTTTCTTGAGTATGTCCGAAAAAAAAAAAGAAAAAGCAAATACAAAATACAGAGAAATATAGAAATTGCAGCAGAAACTGTAGTAAAATGAAACAATGTTTTGACATGTCCTGTAGATTCAGTCAATTAGCACTTTTTTCGAGCGCGCACTTAAATCACCTTAATTCCAACACGATAAATCAGCGAGCGCAAATAAACAGAGCGGGATTTCGATTCAGATGAGGAGCGAAAGAGAGAAAAAAAAGATTGTGCGTGACTATTACGACATTGTCTGTATGTACTTGAAGAAATAACGTGAGACGATACTGTGGAAACAATTCCTTTCTAGACATGTAACGCTGAGTCAGAATCAGACGTCTAGATAAAGTGTTGCGGTTCTCCGACTATTTTACATACTGGATTTGATATGCGCTAACTCGCGCGCGTTGATTAATGCGCGTGCACATTAATTGACGCATTATCTCATTCCAAACGAGGAGCGACTCGAAAAAGCTTTCAATGCGCTTCTCCCTCTATAGGAACCGTGCACTAATCGGTGAAGCCGATGTACATCGAGCAAGCGGTTATTCCGCTAATTACGATTTACGTTAAGCGCATGTACATTAACAATATGACCTGTCTCGTATAATAGACAAATAAAAATTAAAAATTGATACACAAATATATAATTTATTGAATGCTTGTACAAGCAATTAGAATTTGTCATTCTAATTTTATCTCAGCAACGTATAGATACGATGATATGTGTTGAGAGATATGTTTTTCTCTTGTCAAGATAAATTGATTCAGTTGACAGCATGCTTTATTTCGAACAATAAATTCCTCACCTTAGAGATAGGTTGCAAAAGCGTGCGCAGGATGCGCAGTGCGACGTGTCTTACGCGAGAGTACGTGGATTTACGCGAGTGATTGACATGCGTGCAGCAAACTCGCAGCTGTGTGTGATCTGTTTATGCTGTCTTACGCCACGGAATACGGAATGTGTATAGAGTATATATGCGTGTTTTTGCAATATATATACTGCAAGTTACATTATGCACGCTCTTCCGAAAACGAGAGAACGATGATCTCTTCTCTAAGTTTACATAAAATATCCTATCTCGCGATCTGATGAGCCCATGGAGATTACCATCGTTGCGTGCACAAGAAAGTCGAGCCTATCTCGGAACAAAGGTGAGACATGATTTACATGTTGACTCCGGTGTATCACGACATTTGCATCGCCTGTTTGCTTCGAGCCCTGTGATAAATAGCCTGACTCCCGTCGTAACGTTTAACCCCTCGTCCGCCTGTCCGTGCGTTATATACATACACGCGCGCACGCGATCTTTTCAATTCACACACAAACTGAGAGTACGAACCAGATTTATGTAAGTTGATTTATTTACGCGAAGATGAAACCCGACAATTCTTCTTTTGACGATATTGCTTCACATCGAAGAAATCTCTTCGCATGCTTTGTCACATGTGGCTGTTGCTTTTTGTGTTTTTTACTTAACGAGAGAGTTTTTTTTACATCAAAAACAAGCGTGTAAAATATGAATATTTCCGGAACATATTATGATAATTGCATGCTAACTATCTCAATTTATTCGCAATGTTTTGTTGCAACTGAAAGATCTGTTTGGGAAGTCTCAAGTAGTTCGTGAAGGGAAGGATTAAGAAAAGAATTAGAAAGATAACGATATAAGATACGTCTTGTATGTTATGTAACCGTACAAGTTTAGACCGACGCGTTTAGATCGACAATTGCTTCTCCGTGACAATTTTTTTTTTTCAAAAAATATTTAAATAAAAAGTGCTTGGCGAAAAATTGGCGAAACCATCGTGTCAGTGAGATACGATAATTGAGAATAAAAATTACTAATATTGATTACCGGATTAAAATATTTGCGATCCGAGAATGCACTCATACGTTAAATTGTTCTCTCTCTCTTTCTGTCGATAAAAAGATGCTCTAAAAGTCATGAATCGTAAATTACAGACTTAGAGCTACAGACTATTGTTAATATATCACAAAGATTAAGCAAAAGTAAATAGATCCCGAATGTTTAGCGCATAATCGAAGAAAAAAAAGAAAACAATGGCGCGTTGCTGCATTTGCCAGTGCAATGCGTTGCAATATCAGAAGGTAACGCCATCGTAACTTTGTTACCATTACTCAGAATCCAAAGAAGATTATTCGCCCGCTCGGAATATTTCTCGTTTTGCGTCGTAATGTATGCCATGCCTCAGCGGCTGCAACTAAACTCATTGCAATTCAGATCGCGTAATTACATGCGCGCGATGCGCGGACGACATCTTATCCGGTGCATGCACGCATTGCGCACAATGTGCATTTGTGGGAAAACGTAACAAATCAAGAGGCACGGTAGTGCCTCGCGCCAAGTTCAGGCGCAACGAAGTGGCGCTCGAACTGCGCGAGCACACCGTGCCTATTATACG
>QVNW01001104.1:0-93879 GCA_014825475.1 Pseudomyrmex flavicornis
CTTTTTTCTTATATGTGTCATGAGAAATCTCTCGATTATTTGTCTCAATTAAATAGTTAATTAAATATGTGTGTGCAAATATCGATGAACTGTGTATCCTGACAGTTGCGTGCACAATCGAGGATGTCACATTTCGATATGAAGATACATGTACATACGAAGGAAACTGAAATCAACAATGCAACAATTTCAGTTTCACATACGCGCGCGGAAGAGTCAACGACCGTGGCAACTATACCTATATTGTCCACAACGACAGAGTACACAACCTCTAGTATCGAACCTACAGAAACAACAACGACAGAAGCGAGTACAACAAAGGAAACAACGACATCATCAATCACATCAACATTGTCAATATCTGTTTCGAAGTCAACTTTGTCGTCTGAAACAACAAGAATTACAACAACATCTACAACAAGGTACTTCAACACAAGTACTTCAATACCAACAAAACCTACAACAAATATCATAACAAGTACTACAGTACCTCCTCCATTCATAACAAGTACTACAGTATCTCCTCCATTCGTAACAAGTACTATAGTACCTCCTTCATTCAAAATAAGTACTACAGGATATTATTTTCCAACAAAAATTATAACAAATACTACAATGAATGCAACAACGTCATTTACAACGCCGAAAATTACAACGAGCACAAAACAACCGTCGACTTCCGAATGCGAAAATACATCTTCAAGTACAATTACAACAAAACAATCAACGATTGTACCAACAACTATCATACCGTCAACTACCAACATACCAACAACTATCATACCGTCAACTATGACTACTCAAGATTCTACAACATCAACACACTCAGACAGAGTAAATTGTTCGAAAAAGAATTCTGCATTTGATTACGTAGTTAGGGATATTAAAACTAACACAGCGTGCATTCTAACTAGTATGTCAATTCGAATAAATTTGCAATACGTAATGGAAAATTACCAGGTAAAGTATAATTATAATTTTCTACAAAAAAAAAACTACACATATGTTACGTCGCATATTCATAAAAAAAACAAAAACTGTATAGTAAAAAAAAAAGTACGCGAAAAATCTCTCTCTTTGATTTTTTACAATCGATTTTATGGGAAGCACAGCAACATATTTTATTAATTAAATGTGTATCATGTTTTGCAGACAAATAGAACAACGTTGATAGTTCCGAGAAGCGCAAGAACAAGAGGCCAATGTGGTGAAAACATGGACAATATGACTCTAAGTTGGAAAGAATCTGTTAAAACAGACAATGACAGCAATGAAAATGTAATCGTTTTTTATTACAAATATCGCGATGCCAGATTCTTTCTTGATTTTATTTCTATCGACGTGCACTTAGACGATCAAAATTTCCCGTCTGCAAAACGTACGTTGAGTCGTATGTTAAATTGTGTGTAATAATGCAACAAACATTATATATATTATGTAATACATGACACATTTGTTATTTCCCCAGTTACTTGTAAGTTACTTCGAGTTTTCAATTTTATTTAAACACGTGTTGTAACAGAAAGTTTTTTTTTTGTTAACATTTGACAGAAAAAAGGATGAGTGCGAACAGGACGGTCAAGCACCTGCAGTTATTTTCAACTTCGATAAAAGACGGTGTATTCGTATGCAAAGGTAACACTATCATAAACACTGGGAACCAGATAGACGTTGTTATCTCTGATGTTCGCTTGATTGCGTTTAATCAATGCAGCAAAAATTGCTGGAGAACAGGTGTGTGATGACAAGATTTATATATTGTTATTAGATATCTTCTCTACGTAATAAACAAAAACATATAATTTTTAAATTACATATTACATATTCCGAATGTAAATAAATTTATTTTACAGAGAATAAATGTGTGACTGATGTAAACAGCGGTGTGCTGATCGGTGCAGTAGTTGTTGGTATTGTTCTTCTTCTGATACTAGTCGTTTCTCTTCTAACATGGCGCAAGAAGATATTCGATTTTATGGTATCTGAAGATTCTGCTAGATAGTCTTTCGTGATCAAACAAAGTTAAGTTAAAAGATCTGGCGTATGCAGACTCTAAAAACTTCGCAAAAAAAGAGAATCAATAATATAGCATTGCAAAAACGCACTAAACTTTATAGATTATGTTGTTGTGTACAAAGCTATCACTATAATAATTGACATTTTTACAGATCTTATTCAATAACAAATATATAATAAATAATTTTAATAATCAAAATCGCGTTATAAGATTGATTTTATCCGCATTTTTTAAGTATTTCACCACATTGATCTGCGAATTGCATTGAGAGTTGTCGATTTCTTCACGCGATGAAGAAATAAAGGCTGCATATGTCGCTGGGAAACATTCTTTAATTAGCTAGTTTAACAAATAGTTCGAAGTTTTGATCTTTCCGTCCCGTGTATCCGTCACGGTTACGCCCACCCCAATTATCTCGTTACTTGGTAAATTGTAACATTTACGAGACCATCTGCGCAATCGTGTGAACATCGATCAGTCAGGATGCGTTCTGTGAAGCGTACCCTTCGCACATATTGAATTCAATTAAGACCGATTTTCGTAACGTGTCTTTTGTAAATGTCAAATATTACGTACAATATTATTTACGATTATTGATATACATGTGTAACGAAAATTCCCTCAATACATTCTCGCAACAACAAAAATTGTTGCTCGTAGATAAATTTATTTCCTCAACGACACGTACGAGACCGGAAAACGATCGTATTTCATACCGATTCCGTCGGAAAAAAAAAAAAGTATCAAACGTTACACAGGCCACTCCCTTCGTTTAACACCTGGATATCATATCGGTCGCAACAGATGCAGCAGCAAAATTCATGATTATCCGTGTTAATTGGTCGGGAGGAATGTTCGCTATCATGTCAAGGGGAAGGAGGGCACAATCGGTTTTATTTCCGTGAGAACTAAGAGAAGTACACTAGAAACAAATAAGAACTGGAAATGCGACGCGCGCGCGAGTCCCGATACGATAATGTAATATCTAATCGAAAACAGGACGTGCTTGTGTGCTGAGAATACAATAGAAATAGAACAGATATTGTGATGGCGATCCATGGACATTGATCCGTTTCCAAGCGCGGGATATTTCCTGTCATATTTTTCCGTACTTTTCCGGTCTTTTTCTAGTCGACATCAATTGACTTGAGCGTCTTTCAAATTAATTTTGAATTTTATTCCTACCTGTATGCGGCAAAAGAAGCGTCAGCTGTTCCGGCGGTACCGCGTCCCTTTAAAGTTTAAAGATCTTGTGAAGCCTATTATGTACCGTCTCGTTCAAACTGAGGTTCTTTTACGACATTCGCGGAGCTATGGACAATGTCCCGTGCGCATTATGTATTTCGTGCAAGTTCGAAGAAAAATGAAAGAAAAGATCCTCAGCAGGAACTCTCTTGCAAAATGACGAGCGTAGTTTTTATTGTATGTCAACTGCGTGCACGCAAGCTACTCTGTAGTCGAAAAGCTATTGTTCGTACAATGATATCGCGATTTACATTGTTTAGAGCGACAATCTCTGTCAATATTTATTTTCTTTTTGTTTTATCTCTTTAACTGAATTTTTATAAGTAATATCTGATCGAATACTTATCGTTTGTCCGCGGCCGATCTGTCTTTTCGGATTAGAATTCTAAAATCAATAAGTTTGGAAGATCTGAGAAACCGAGTACGCGTGCCAGGCGGACCAGCCACGTGGCCACATCTCTCCCTTCCGAGAAATAATTTGTGCCGAACTAGCAGTTTGACTCTTGGTCCTATTCTCCGATTACTTTCAGAAAGCGAAACGTTTCGGTGTCTTTTAATAGACGTTATGACACGATCTGTTTTTACGCGCCCGAGATTGTAATTTCTTTTTATTTATTTTAAAATACAGAAAAAACACATAGTGAGTAGTAGATATTTAAGAAATTTGAACATCCTGCCTCGCAGTAGAACGTCTCGCTCTCTTTGAGTCCGAAAAATTCGAAAGTGTTACTTCTGATAAATAAGTTTCAAAGACACTTCTCGTGCAGTTATATTTAAGTTATTTTTATGTGTCTTAGTATTGTACAAAAAAAAATAAGGATTCTTTTCTACATTACTTGTTCCCGTTGCGTAAGAATAAACACCTGTCACGCCTCAGTTGTTGTCACGCAACGCGACCATACGTCCAAGCGACTCTACGTCGGACAAGTCAATCTGCCTGTCTCGTGAGCAAAGATAAAAGAGGACCAAAAAAAAAAGAAAGGACCGAACAGATATGCCAACCGGAGGTTCCGGAGTTACTAAGACTCCTCTTTTCTCTTCTTTCTCGTTCTCTCACAAGAATTACGGCAGCCACGAGACGCGTTGTGAGTATGAGGGCGCAGATGGGATTGTATTTAATGAAGTTTGGCCCGAGTTGCACCTGCCACTTTCGAAGCATCTCGGACCAACGGCCGTTACACCGCCTCGAGCATCCGTCGAGAATTGGCGGGAATCGCGTTCCCAGGAGTCTGCGAGACTTGTGCGTCTGACAACGACTGTTCCGAATTTTCTTTACCGAGTTTATCTTTACCATCCAATCGCGCACACGTTTGCAATTGCTGCAGTTGGACGCGCAGTAACGCAACGTGATCGAGAAATTTGCAAGAGACAACGTTTGTGTCTTTGTCATCGTGTGAATATGATGTCATCGTAATTATCATCGTAATACACGACAAAAAATGCAAACGTTCTGTTCCAATTCTACATTTTTTTAAAACTCCACCTCTCTTTCTCTCTTCTTGTCTCTTTCTTATTTTTGTATCAAAATAATCTCACAATTAATGTCGGATAGAAGCCGCAAAAGTGCCCGGAAGATCGGATTACTTTGTATCCGCGCACGACAAGATGGTCCCCTCTCCTTCTCTAACACTCCTCACAGTTTTTTTTCTCCCTCAAGAGGACGTGTCTTCCTGTTCCTGCTTCGACCGTATAGAAATACGAGAACCGAGTTACGCCAAAATGACGAAGAGGACAGAGATCGTTCGTGACAGCGATTTAATTATTCCCGACATCTGTCGCGCATCAGAACGTTGATCTTTCCACGGATCTCTTCCTCTCCTTCGCATTCATCTTTTGTTTCTAAAAATAAGTAAAAAAAAGTGTAAAAATCCAAACAGCAAAATTATTATTCTCTCAAGTTCTTTTCGTACGCGTTTCCCGTTTACAAGTCGCTTTCGGTAAGTTATTTTGTGCACTTCATCGCACACGAATTCCTGGGTTTTAAGGATGATAGCGTGTTTGAGGCCTGCAATCCATCAAGTCGTGTGAAACCTCCTGCTTCTGTTTGTGATTTAATTAACAACAGCATCTGGCGATCCTGACTGCGTTCTGCTCAGCAAGATCCTGTTTCTTTCACGAGCTTCGACTGGGAAACACGACTGCTTTTCATAATCGAATTACTAAATTCTTGACAAACAGTAATTTCACATTTTTTGCAAAACAGAAATATGAAATTCCTACTTTTGAAGAAATTATGTTGTCAAATTCAAATAACAAGTCATCGGCAAATATTATATAAATTTCCATCTCTCTTCTCTCTCTCTCTCTCTTTCTCTCTATCGCAAAAATTATTATTCTTTATAAAAAAAAAAACATTTAATGCCGTTATATGTTCCATTGTCTTCGCTGTGTGTGCTGTTGAACAGCTCATTGAAAGCGTGTAGAATCAACTGTATAGGACAGTGGGATCTTTAAATATACACGACCGGAGCTCTTCTTTTTCTGAACGAAACAGCTGTTCCACCCCCTCTGTAGCGGGGGCAGCTAGTCGGCAGATTTGCTAGCATTCAGCCTATCTGAACGAACTATCGCGGAGGTGGAAGCTAAGGTCGACGGTAAATGCAATGTAGGTAGGAAGGTACCGGCAGCTGGATCTCGACAGAGATTCGTAAAGCACAGCGTCACGCCTTCCTCCCGCATTGTTCGGATTTCAACCATACGTTTTTGCTCTCTTTATGCTTTACCGCAAACAAATCTGGCTTTCCGAAGCTCCTTACATCTCCTCGAATAAAATGAGATTTTTCTAAAATACGCGCAATTATCGTTCGCATCTATTAAAAAAACAAAAACAAAAAACCAGAACACTATAAAAGTAAAATTATTTTCGCACGTGTTTTTCAATACGTACGTTATTACTCACGTCAAACTACTTTTTCTCGATCGGATGATAAAAAAATTTACAGAATTTACATTTTACAATCGACATTAAGACGTAAACGTTACTTCGCGCAGGAAGACTACCGAGGAACACTCGTTAATCATCGGAGAACGATTGATTATCAGTAATCTGACGTTCGTAAAACTCGGGCAAATTAAAAATCGCGGAGATGTAAATGTGCACTATCTATGTGCCGTAAGAGATCTAAATTGACTGAAATTACGACGCTGCTGACCTTGAGGCGTCGTCCGACGCGAAACGGTGTCACTGCATCTTCGCTCGCTCCGGAAAGTGGTTAATTTCTGACGTGCAATTTTTCCATGTCCTCCGCCGTGGTAAGGACGCTGCGTCTCGCCGAAGAAGCGGAGAGAAAAATAAAAAAGAAGAAAAAAACGAAATGCTGCACGCACAGAGTGCAAAGTATAGTAGAGCAACATCCTGTGTTAAACGCTTCCTCCGCTCCGGTGCACGCACGATTTCTGCGCCGTGGGTAAACTGGCTCAATTACCGGCGATCGTCTTCCTGTGATATATATGGTGACTACTAATGTAACTATCGGTTAACCGATTTTATATATAACAAATAAAAATAACAAAGGCTTATCTTTGCAAATTAATATGTCGAGTTAATTAGATCTGATGAAGATATCAAGCTGAGATACGGTTTGCTTTATTGATTTTTTCGCGCGGAAATTATGTCACATAATTAATGGACTCGTGCTAATATACACGTGTGAAATGATATATTATATCAAGAGGCACTACCGTGAAACATATACGCGAAATTCAGGCATTCAGCAATCAGCATAAGCAATTTTTTAAGTACTAACTGATCCGATCGATTTGTTTTTAGTCTTAATCGATTTCTAGTCTCAATCGGTTGAAGAAATAAAGAATAAAGTATTCTTGTATTTTTTTAGTTGAGCTTTTTGAAGATTTTTTTAAGAGAAAGCACTACGTCACGCGAGGATTTTTTTTTCTAATTTCTTGCGTCGTACGGCAATAGAAAGCAACACGCCGCGAAGGACTGGATGGAAATTTTCCGAAGCACTTAAAATTGAATAAATTTTTTTTTAAATACGAATAAAATAATTGAGAATCTTCTTTTTGCGGATCTGGTCATGTAACGCGCGCTTCGGTTGTTTACAACACGTGAGCGGAATCACAAAATTTCCACAGAACATCTGCATCCCAGCGGCAGCTGCTTTTTCGTCTCTATCCCTTTCAATACTCCCCGATCTATGATGTCTTAGATGTCTTAGGAGATATTTGGCACATATCGTACAAAACAACCTCCGTAATACTGTATTTCTTTTTTTGACAGCGAAGGAAATGCGTCAAGAAACCTGTGAGACAAAAAACGTTACGTTCCTCGAAACGTGTGTCTACGTGTGCGTAATTTAAGAGAGCGCCGTAGATAAAACCAAACTTGAACGCGAAGCATCAAGGCGTTTTGTTACGAGAGCAGATGACCCAACACACTGACCGAATATATCGAGTTTCCGCGCAAATCTGCGGCAACAACACGAAGAGATCCACGCGACCGCCTCTCCTGTTTGTTTTCGTTATCTGACGCGCGCGTTGGAAAAGGTGGATGTTGTTTCCTTCGCACACGGTGCGGAGGAAACACCGGATACACCCTGTGCAAGTGCAGGTGATTGCACACGTGAGATCTATTGTCCAGTTTCTGTCTCCTCAAAGTCGCCGTTTCCCACACGATTTTCCGCCCTACACGTGCTGCACGTGTTCTATTATACGAAATAGTTCGGCCGAGACTTTTGTTGGTCGACGCATGATGGACGAATTAACGTTAAACTCAACGCACACTCATGGCGGAGAAAACATTTTTCTTTCCGATAAGAAGAAGTTTCATGTAAAATGTGCAATCAGACCTCGTGTTCCCGCACGGCAAAGACGGTTGAACACGCGGTTGGCAACAATCACGGCCAACAGCTGACCGACCATCAGTCGACACGCGGCGCGCGTCCGTTAATTTCACTGCACCGCAGAAGAAAGCCGCGCGGTGAAACGCATCGGTGATTCCGCAGAATTTTCGAAACTCGCTCTCCTTCCGAGTGGGACACGGAATTTGCGAAAGAGCGAAATAGAAAGACCGAAAACGTTTCGTTCTTTTATATTTGGCACATATGCTGCCAGGTGCTCGCGCCGATGGCCAAAGGGTAGAGTTTCGAATTTTCTTACCTTATTCTTCGCGACTCCTTCGTCGCTCTCGTTCGACGTTTCTCACTCTTCTTCTTCCTCCACGGCGGTGTCAGCTGTCGGATCATTTTTTCACGAAGTGGTTTTCCTTTGCGTAGTGTATTTTAACTCACAGTCATTACAAGAAATGTATGTGGTACTTTTTTTATTTATTTATACAAAAAATTTATTTATTTATTTATATGAGAAAAATACGTGACTGAAACGCAAGAATTAGACTTTTATAATATCAGCATTGAAATGTTATTGGTTTTGAAAAAGATAGCGATCTGATAATTATGAAACGTATAAAACTGAACCGTAAAATATTGAAATAAGATTCCTTCTTTTTTCATTGAATATGTTAACTCGTCAATAAAGATGTGTGACGAGGATATAGGAAGAAACTGACTGGACGATAACGTCTAACGTTCGACATTTTTCAAGACCGTTCCGCGTATCATTACGAACGTACTCTTCCATTATGCCGCTCATAGCCGTGAAAAATGATCGGGCCGGTAATCGTCTTCGGTACGAGTTAAAGTCGCGGTATTAACTACATCCTGGCGCGGAACCCCTGCAGATCGGTTTCTCCCCAATTTTTGACGATGCGCTGACGTCACGGGTGCACCCGGGGACCCCGTGTGTTCCGGTCTGCTTGACCAGGACCGGAAGTGGCAGGCCGATGGGGGGAGCGCGCATTCGAAACTCGAAATCCCCCACGGATATATCGATGTTCCTGTGTTTAAATGAGAAGGAAGTCGGCATTTCCTCGGGAGATCCAACGCGGCTGCGAAACGAGAGAGGAACGGATCCTCGCTCCGGAGAACAACGCGCCGGCAGATTCGTATGTGAGCTCATATGTTCGAACATTTGGTTTTGAAGAGAGGAAATGAGACCGCGCTCGACAAATACAAATTCAGATTCAAATTCCCATGAAGAATCATTTCACGTACCGAACGGATAATAGTCAACAATCTCGAGCGAGCCGCAAGATTACGCGGGGAAATAATCACGGGGGAGCAAAGCGCATAATAATCAGCAATAATAACCGAATGACCGTCTCCCGTGGATATTACAAGAAAAAATCCCGAGGAGCAATCACAAACTTTAATAGTCGTTACGGGCGCTGGCCACCGATGGTCATGGTGTGTTCACCTGTCCATGCGATGCGCGTGTAGTACATGCACGCATTTTGCGCGCCGCGCCGCAACAGCAGCGCGCGCCCGTGCTTTTCTGTAACGGTCAAATTTATCCCCGTCCGTCGTTTGGCCGGTCGTGATATAGCGAACCGTGACTGTGCGTTGCACAGTCCACCCGGTATCGTGTGAGATGCTTATAATTACATGTCTCGAATCTTACGGCGGTCTGCGTCACGCTTTATTTCGTGTATGTACGTGCACACAGTGGCGCATTTATGTTCCCGCCGCCCTCGGGCGTTCTATCTGCATATCGCCTCCGTCTCGCCCACTCGGACCTTGCCCGTAAATGGCACGTCACTTAAGAAGGACTTTATATGCTTAACTTTGTTAACGGATCCCATTTTTCACCAGAACACTCAAATCTCTCGAGTAAAAATAATTTTTTTAATTGTTATTAGAAATTTGATAATCATGCGATAGGTTCGTGAAATAATATAAGATGTAATTTATTTGATATATGTGTAGTTTTATAATATAGTAAAATAGTAACACTTTTTTACTATACTTAATTAAGATCGTTAAATATCATTTTCTTAAGATCTTTAAGTTTTTTCAAGCAGCTTAAAAAAAGCGCAGAGCAAGCATTTTTCGATTGCAATTTATAGTCGACGATTGCATTCACGGCAATTTTGTGATGGTAGACAATTTTTGAGAAGTTTTTGCTTGAAGAGAAAGAATCAAAGATGAGAACTGCAAGTTGATGGATGAGACGGCCAGTTTTAAGCTACGCTTTCAATGTATAAAAACGCGACTTTGTAGCGTCGAGCTATATATTTAATCATTATGTAATATTCTCGGGTCGAAAAAGTACAAAAGCAAAAAGCCTCTTGGACAAAATAACGCGATTAAAACTTTAATACAGTCGATATTAAAGCGAAGCATCAGAGAAATTCAGCGATGCAAACGAGAAACGAAGAAATATCGATCTTATGAATACTAATTAGGTATATAATGTGACGCATTCTTTATTGTCACACGGCGCTAAACATATGAAAACCGATGCAATTGTAATTACGCTTGTTTATCAAGACACCGAAAGTTCTACGTAGTTCGTGAAGGCGATTCGAAGAGCGATTTTCTGCCTGAAACTTGCTCCCACTTGGTCTCTCCCTCTCGTTCTCTGGCTGCTTCACCTGCTCGGACGACCGTTTTTTCTTCTTGCTGCGGAGAACGTTCGACTTCCCGCAAAAATACTCCGGGCAGTCGTGCTGCTCCACGACAATTGAACGAACTGTCCCGCTCAATCTCATTGGTGCGACTAAAATTATTCTTTCACAAACTTTCATCGAAAACATTTCCCGAGTTTGTTCAACATTATGCCACAAAACTGTGACGCCTACACACACACACACACACACACATATCCTGATCAGATAATTAAATAAAATAATAACCAAGTGCGTATATACGCATCTAACATTTGTGAATATACTTTTCGTTGCTTTAAAATTTATTTATAAAAACTAGATTTTCTTTCAATAGAAATAATAGATATGTAGTAGTCATTTCTATATGAAAAGAAGAATAAGAAGATCTCCTGCGCGAGGCTGATTGGAGGCGCTCGATCTAGAGGAAACTAGATAGAGGAAGCTAGGAGGGGAAAGATCGTTTCAAATCACTTCGCGGCACGCTCGAACCGCGAGCGATCGTGATCGCTCTATACATCGCACTACTTAGAAAAAAAAAGACAAGTAGCGCGATGTGCGCACGCTTCTACGGTATAAACGCGCTCTTCCCTACCTTGAAGCTTGAAAGATCGCTTAGCATAATCCGTTGGACGGTTTCAAGCGCGAAGATGCGATGGTGAGGGTACACGTGGATAGCGCGCGAAACAGTAAGAGACGGAGCGAGCGGACGCTGTGCTAAGCGCGACGAAGACATGGTCAGAGAAAACTCGCGCCATTTTTACTGCGCAGCTCGTGCGGCGCACCAATCAGATTTGAATTTAAACAGTCAGGAGAAGGGACCTCGTGGCTGCGTTACAAACCGACCTGCCTGAGCTAGTCGTCTCTGCCGTCCCTGATGATTTCGCCAGAACGAGTCTAACCGTGGCACAGTGAGGATCAGGTTCTTTGCTATTGAAACGACGTTTGCGCACGACGTGTCCACGCAGGGCGTCTAATCGAAATTAACCGCACCGCGGTTTCGGAGAAAAACGTCACAGAAAAGTCAAACCACTCAACAGAATTCTCATTGTCAACGACTCTGCTGCTCTTCTGGAACACGTGCGAGTAAAAAATCGAGAACAATCAGCGACCGTGGCGCGACATCGGCCACGACAAAATTACGACCACGGCGCGCGAAGACGGAAGACGAAAATTCGCCAGGAATTCGATTTAAATTAAAGAATCGACAAACTGCATGCTCTGTAAATTTTAAAGAAGAGAGTCTCGAAATGCTGGCAACTTCGTTCTGTTACGAGGTGAATTATCACACTACGTTGTTGCCCATGACGTCGCAAGTACCACGCTGTCTGTTCGGCAAGCCGAATCCACGGGACACCATCGAGATGCTCCAGGAGGCGTTGGACGCGGAGAGGAGCAGGTTCGCCAAGAGATGGGGAGTGAATCCTCTTTCCGAGGACAAGGAGAATAATTATCAGAGACGGAACAAGGAGCGGATCGAGCTGTCGCCCAACAAAAAGCGGAGTAATCCGTATTCAAGGCAAACCAACATTCACGGTGAGCAACATTTTTTTTCTTTTTCGCAAAATATCAACGTCGGTCCTGATGCTTATTGACGAGCGCGCGACGGCAATTACAGGCGCGCGAACGTTGGACGCATGCGGGAATATGCATGAGAGTACGCATGCATGAATCACGCGACACATCCCGATTCGAAATCTCCTTAACCGAACAAAATGCAGAAATCTCTTCGAAATACACGTGTCGCGCGCGAAAAGAATATCGCGCTTTTCGCGATTCTCTCGCGTTTCTTGGCCTTAACGTGCATAGCTAAGCTAAAAATATCTTTCACACATATAATTCAATATGGCATACTGCTAATGTTTTTCAAAGTGGTCGACTAAAATACGCGCAACATAGTATTAATAAATAACTTTGGTGTCTCTTCTTAAATTTGCGCGCGCCTCACGTAAACGCGCCCGTTAACGAATGTTACGTTCGATTTTAAAAGAAGCTTGTTGCTATTTTAGCTAGCAAACGCGATTTGTGGCCTGTGTACTAGACGAGATAAGAACAGCAACGACTTGGTTTGTTTCCGTTGCGAAACGTGCCGCACCTTTTTGGCGGGAAAGTCGGGCGCGCAGGCGCGGCCCGGTCGCGTGGCACCGACCTGTTTTCTTATTCTAAGCCCGTCGTCTCTTCCGTCTTCCCTCTTCTTCTATGGCCATCCCTCGGCTGAGTACTCCCGGCTACTGGACTTACGCGCGCTCCTTTGGAGAAACAGCTCCTTCTATCCCATCGAGCTATCATTTCTTACGCCCGAAGCACGCGTCGTAAACGAGTTCCATTGCGACGATCATCCAGGTGGTCCAAACTCGAGGATTTATATAGGGATTTATTACTTTTTTTTTTATTAAGATACTTTATAAAATACAGATAAGTCACTTTTACGAATAGTCTCTGCGAAGTGTCGTCGCGTCAGGTGTTAAATTTATGTTCTATTTTGTCGTAAAAAATTAAATTCTTTCCGATTAAATTTAATTAACTGTTCCGATTAATTGCAAAAGTAATTTAACATTTGCTTGTTTATTTGGAAAATTTAACTTGCGACGCAATTTTATTTTTTACGTGAATTCCACGGAGAAAGAAGTGCGTCCGCTGGCTCGTGACAACCAAATATCTACCAGAAAAATATTTGCGTTATCAGTAAGAGAGATAAGTAGAGTAGTCTCGCGTGATCGCGTGAGAAATTTGGATCGGTGATCGGTCGGTTCAAACGCGGGGTGCAGTTAGGAAAGGATTGTGTCGCCGTTCGAAAGTGAATCACGTCTGTGAGTCATGCATCTCAGGCAATAGACGTGAAATACCTGCGAGAGAGGATTCAAACGTGAGTCATCGAAGAGCCCTAATTCCCCAAGGAGTAAAAAAAATCTCGCATTCCTTGGTTTCTTCGAGCACGGTGTTATTGACTACACATAGAGCGTGTTTTATCCGATGCCGATTCTCATTGTGCGCCATGGAAGCAACGTTTTTTTGACCAAGCGCTGCACATTTGCATGTCTCCGCATGAGATATAAAAACAGATACACATGTGTGTGTATATATAAGACAGCTGGGAAGATTGTATTGAAGAATTCATTCAGTAATATGCATGTGATAGCTGATGTATAAGTGAAGCAATTGATAAGTAAGATTGCGATAAGCAACGTAATATTACCGTTGTTATTTGTGCATCGTCTTTTTCAATCGTCCCTCGACGTCGGTTTGCGTAAATGACTTACGCAAACCGACGTCGTCGGTACGTTGAAAAACACGTGTGTGCGCGATAATCGCCGCACAAGATTGCATTCGTTTTCTCTTAACCCCTCGAACATTCAGATCCTGTGTCTATTTGCACTGATAATCCTGCACACACAGTGTGATTCCTTGGGTTGGAAAGACCACGAGACACCGAGAGACCCTCGAAAATTCAACGGAGCGGGACGGCGCAACCAACTCTTTTTTCCACCGACACCTGTTGGCCCTTGCTACGGGCCCATGACGACAGGAACGTATTTTCTCACGATTAAATCAGACCCGCGAACACGCGATACCGTGCCGCGGGACCTTTCGAAGGTCGCGCGTCACCTGCCGAGGCAACTTGCACTTGATGCGAGTACAAGGGCTGAATACATGTATAAATTCGCTGTCGCCGTTTCTCCTTTCATTTCTCTACAATGTTAAGCTCCAAAGTTTACCTTTACAACATTCCGAGAGGAATAAACAGGATATTCGGTCGTTTTTTACTATTTATTTATATATTTATTTATGTATTTCTCTCAGTAGAATAATCTTATCGCCAATATTTCCGTTGCACTCGCGTGACTTTGTATTTACAGTTAGGATAAATCTGTTTAAAGTATTTCTATTTACAAAATAAACAGACTTTCCAAGTTGAAGATAAATGTCCAATATATTTTGTCAATTTGGCTAATAATTGTTAAAACAGCGTTTAGTTTTCTCTTTATTAAAAGAAGGGAAAAAAAAATACAGATCACGTGTCGGAGAAGCGACGAAATGTCGCGGCATTATTTCCATGTCATAACGTAGAAAAACTTTTGACGTTCACACGACGAGAAGTCGACAAAAGGACCCTTTCGGTTGCAACTTAAACCCTGCTTGCATGGTTTTCCCGCAAAATCGGAGACGCTTTAGAAAAGCAATCCCAAAAAAGATCCTACGCTCGGATGAAGAACGTTGAAGGAGGATCGCGCGGGACAAAGGGGAATTTTCGAAGAGTCTCGTTCGACGTTTACGGACAGGTAAGCGTCTTGAACGCGTCTAGGATCTACGTCTCCTCACGCTGAGGCGTGGAAACAGATGTTGACAAAATCGTGAACTCGAAAAAAAAAAAAGAAAGAGAGATAGAAGAAAAGAAAGGACGTTGGTCGAGGAAGAGAACTTGGTTTCGCGCACCATATGGTGAACCAATGCCAAAAAGAGAGAAGCGCGGAGAAAGGATCATGTCCTCGACATATGGCCGTTGTGTGGATTTTTTTCGTTCCGTTTCTCGTCATTTTATCACACCGCATTGCTTACGCATTTGCTAACGCGTCCTTCCTTCTTACCTTATAGTTTCCCGAATGCTGTGACTCTCGTGTCACACTTGCACAAGCCGACCAAACCACACTCGTATCCGTTACTCGGACGTTGAGAAAACATTGCGACATTAAGTTAACAAAAGAGAAACTGCGGTCACCACAATTATCTGATGATTGCGAAACATTTTGTCTCGTAGATATTTTATCGAAGATAAAGACACAAAAACACGTTTAATTTCTTCTGAAACTAATGTCACATAAAACTTCTTTTATCGAAAATATAATTTTTCGAATAATATGGTTTTTAAAGTTTTTAAGAGACTACAGAAAAATCTAGTGGTAAAAAACATAACGTAACTTTTTGTTTTACATTTCGCTTTTTGCGTTTTTATCGGAACTTCGTCATAGGAAACTGAAGAAACTTGGCTAGAAACCGGTACCGTTAACATCAAATCGCACCTGTCAGTAGTCAGTCAAAAAAAAAGAGAGAAAGAGATCGAATAAAAAGAAACGTAGGTAGGGTGCGCTCAGGTGGTTCCTGATCGAAAATAGGGGTCCCGAAGACGTTTTGTGCCGAGCGCCGTCTTTGTTGTGGAAATTTCGTGCATCTCCCGCACCGTATACTCTCTCTCTCTCTCTTCTCGTACATACAGGTTACGCGACTTCGCAATGAGACGACACCCCATCGATCCGCAAAAACCCCATAAACCACCACGGAGAACCTTGAAAATATAATACTTGTTACGAGGAAGCCTCACGTGTTTCCCTCACGAATATCTATTCAAATCGCGCGGAATGTATCTGCGAGGTGAATACACCGAATGGCTTATTATATAAGCTTTTTGTTGTGTCGCATCGAGTTTCACTTGTTTCTGTACACAATTCTTCGGAACACTTACCATGTATATTATATTCACGTCATTCACGTTTCTCGTTCGATATTTTTGTTACAGATTACTGGAGATCTCGAAAGAGTGACAAGAAGCCTCTGGCAACGTCGATGGACGTCGTATCGAAGCAACATAGTGTGGAATCGAAAACAACGAAAACGCCGGTCACGACAACACCGACAAAGAAGACGACGTTGAATTGAAGCGATTATATTGATCCCTTATTATAGACCCCGTGCACACGTGCGGTTTTCTCGCCGTCGATTTTTGCTACGCGGCGACAACATTATTGTTACCTCGAACACGCAACATACGAGCGTCAAAAAAGTACACTCCGAGGTGTTTTTTAGCTTAAAATTGTTATGAAAGTTAATATATTGTTGAAATTATTAGAACTGATTCGAACATTTTAATTTCAAGATGAAAAAAGAATGTCATCTAAAGACATTGCATAAATTGCATATTAGCTTTCCGTTAATTAAATAGTATGAATTTGTGTGCACGAAGTATGAGTTTGGAAGCCTCCATTATGTAAATCAGACATCAGCGCTAAGACATCAGTTGGAAAATTGTATATTTATTCTTTCATCTTTCGAGTATTATTATCGTCGATAATTTAGTTGTAGTAATATTTCGTAGAATTACTCGCAACAGACATATTAATTAAGTTTTTTTGTACATAATTTGCTAAACGAGATTTATGGAGGTTATTTACGGATGGATTCACTGCCATATTAAGACATTTCGTCATTTCCAATTGGAATTAACGCTCAATTTTTATGACTTATGAGTCATTGTTTTGATTTTCGATGAGCCAATCGAAATTATTATTATAGTTTTATCTCTCTTCTTCTGCGACAAGTCAGACAGACTTGCGATTTATCGACGTGTTTTCCATTAATAACGAGTCTCGCACAATGGCAATGAAGGCCCATCGAAAGCCTGGAACGGTTGGTTCCTTCGATGGAGCAACAATGCAGCGCCTCCAAAGACTAACTGATTGACAATTGCGTCAGCTTGCAACTCTCCTCTCTCGTCGCGCGAGAGACAAGGAGACAGTCCTATGTACATGTTCGTCGTTTTAGGATTTAAGAATTTCCTCTAGTCATAGCGAGTAAAATAATAAACTATTTTGCTTTTTATTTCATGTGTGTTGTTTCTTGTTATCTTTTTACTCATACGACGTTAGAAGTGCTATGTTAGTTCGCTAAGTTAGTTCGGTAACTTAGTTTCGAAATCGATATATTATACGATATGTTATAATCATGATTTTTTAATTTATGTTAATTCATGTATAGATACGTCACCAGATGTATAATTTCTTCACGTGGCTTACGAATAGTTGTCTCACAATCTTGCATTTTTTTTCTCCTCGCTATTTCTTCGAGCGCGCGTTTTTATAATTTTGTAAAAATTAAAATCTTTGAAATAATTAACGACACATGTTGTTGCACACATATATGTTTCTCTTCCGATTGATTCCAGTTATAAAAAACTAAAGAAATTAACGAAACGCAGCAGCGGTGATCTAAAGACTGATTAGTTAAAACGATAGAGTTGTTCCGCGCCGCGTTATTATTGCTCTAAAATTGCCTCGCGTAGCTCGCGTCGCGTTATTCTCGCCTCTGCGAGAGGTCTTTAAATTAATAATACGTTGCACGGATGTTAAAAAGCGGCAGGCAAATTGACATTATCACGATATTCCATCGACACACGTTCTAGAGAGCAATCGAAACCGAGCACGTGGAAACCGAGTCGGAATCGTCGAAAATTAGCCAGCTGAGCAACACGAATCGCGTTTTGTAACGAACATTCTGTAACATCCACCTGGACGCGTGCCGTGGTGATATACACGCATGGGGGTAAGATACAGGGTGATACGAAAAACCATTGCTATCTGTATATTGCGCGATGTGTATATATACGTATTGAAATTTATAATATTCACATGGAAGTTTTTTTATTCTAATAAAACTTTGTAAACAAAATAAAAATTTATATTTATTCTATCTGTAATATAAAAATACCCGACAAAATTGTCTTTCAAACTTGATGTACGCCGATTTCAAAATAAAATATGTTTTCACACCCACACACACCGAGTATAAATTCTTCTGTGAGGCTAGAACTAACGTATATTTGCGTACTAAAGCAGCGTGACGTCGAAAAACTATAATTTATAGTAACAATTTAATGCGCGCAGCGCAACGGTTTTAACGGCACCCCATACATATATATATGTAAGTGGGTGGTTCACTTATCTGTACGTCGATACGAGCATGGGGGTGACTCGGCGCGGCCGCTATATGGTTAATTATAATGCGTGGATGCACCGCAGGGTCTTCCGAGCCATGGGGGAACTATACGCGCGTAGGGAAGCAGCTGGTTCATGGCTTTAGTGGCTGTCATCCTAGCTGGTCATTTCGATAATGTTAACTAATATGCCTCCTCCCTCGAAACCGTACCGGCGTTAAATCGAATATCGATGAGACGTTGCCTCGCACAAATGGATTCTCGACCGTTACAACACGTTGCGGACATTTAATTAGCATCGACCGGCCGGTTAATGGCAAATCATTACAAGCAAATCATACATGCGCGTTTTCCGAGAAATTTGCATTAAAGAGTTTTGTTATTTTAACACAAGTTAAACGCGCCTCCGACATTCTTGCATATTTTAAAATCGTTGTTGCATGTATTATTGCACGATTGCACGAAGAAGAATTAAAAATTCATAAACGAAGTTTTTGAATGATGCCGAGTATTCCATCAGCTCGTTCAAAACGGCTTTTTTTTTACACTGTTTTATGAATTGAAAGCTTTTCTCAGTTCAACTGAAAGGTAATATATCTCCAGGTGCGCTATCAAACGTATACCCTTAATGGGTATCATCGATACATGTGTAGCGCACCCCACTTTAATTGATTGAATTAGTTGTAGAACCAGTTTGTACAGCGCACACCTGATTGCAACGAAGTTCCGACAGATCGATTTTGACGAATCGCTTGCAATCGCGACCGAACGATCTATCAAAATGATATAGTTTTTTTCCAATGAATAAAAGCTTTATCAATCATTCTTCGAATTTGTGCTTCCGTTAAGTATCTCATTGCATTTATCACCGATGGAAAAAGCAGACAGAAGATTTTAATTTGAGATACTTCAGAGAATTGATGAATCACCAATAATTGTTCGCAAATTACTTTCGCGAGATATTCTTGCCGGCGGTCGATCGATACAACGGTTCGTTCACTTTCCCGCGAAAAATTCCAACTGCCACTCGCGTCCAGACGTGGAGAACGGGTGATGAGAAAAAAGCGCGTGTCTCGGCGCCGGACGATAATAAATTACGATCTTTCCGGTAGATCGGGACGCGCGCGATTCCAAATGAAGGGGGTAAATGTCCGATCGTCCGTGAGGATTGCCAAATGATGTCCACAATGGCCAAAACGAACTTGTCCAGTGGCATTTCACTTTCCAACGGTAGCACGCGTCCCCGATCCCGCGTGTGTGCCCACGTACACATTAACTAATGCCCTGTAAACACGTGTCCGAGAAGGGTCCAGCCGGTGGCTCTAATTAAAGGACATTCATATCGAGAGGCCCGCTTTTTTTCGACCCCTTTTACTTTCAGCTTTCGCGAAAACTGGTTCGTTTTGTCCGTTTGGGCCCGCCACGCGAGCGCCATTCGTCTGCTTTGCATACGCGATTTAACGCTTTTAAATTGTTGCTCCCGCTTTTTATGTCTCCCAACAGTCGACATTTCAAAACGGATGATTTATATAATAGAAAAAAATGAACAATATGTGAATTACCTCGCGTACGAACACGAAATATTGTATTTAAAAATTGTTGCACTTTGTTCGCATAATTTTTATCAATTTCTGTTATCCAGATTGATGTTATTAATTATATATTTTCAAATTTCGGAGACACACACGTCGCGCGTTCGAGAGAGAAAGAGTTGCCGAGACGAATCCTTACAAATTTCAATCGCCAGTCTTACAATAATCCCATTGACGGTCTAAGTGCGACGATGGTGATATTATAAATCTGTCAGTGGATGCTATTCGAGTCACGGCGCTCTCAATGAAGTAACTACATAAGGCACACTCGACTGTTTAAAGATAAAATCGTTTGTTTCTTGCCGCTCGCATTTCACAACCGTTGATACGATTCATTTATTTATAGCTAAAACACTTTATGATCACCGTTGTTTGGGCAAGTGATATTGATTTACACGTCCTCTCAATTAAAACGCATTTTTTTTTGTTTTTGCGATATGCGATACAGGCAACAAAACTATTATAAAAAACTACATGTTATCTCTGTCGTTCGAATTCGTTTTTCGATTATGAGAGACGATGAAAGAGAAACGTTTCTTTTTTTAAGACGCCCGATGAAATTTCAGCCGGCGCGGCGGCGTGACTTTCCCCTTGCGACGAAGTTTGATCGATCCCCGCCGATGGATTACGGTTACACGAAGTAAATGCGTCTGCAGCGTGCGGTTCCGTCCGTGCGGCGGCGGGGATGTCACACGCGGACGAGACCTTTCCTCCGATTCTCTTGGCCGGTGGACCAAGACACCGCAAAAACTGACCGTACCGAGACCGTACCGGGGTTACGAATCACCTCCGCGCCGAGTTCTTCTCTCACGGTTCCTTGTGAGAATCGTCGCGAATTTGATCGCAATCACAGTCGCAACGGAAACGGCGCACCGTACTATTCTTTCCAGCAAGCGATTCGCCTCGACGCGAATTATTGTTCATCTGCCACCGCAACGTCCCTGAACTACCATTGACCATATCCAATTTTATGTCCCATTGAATCCACTCTCTTTCAAACTTGATATATCGTATTTTTAACCCGACGCTCTCAATAACGCACACACAAAACGCATCTATCCTCACTGCCTGAATTTGTGTAATTTTTTCGTTTGCGTTTATACAATGTACTGTTGCGTATGTAATTATTTTCTGTTTTGTTCTCCAACAGATGTGTCTCAGAAAAAATAATATACATATGTAGTAAAATATATTATTATACAAAACTACAAGCGGTCTGGAGCAATAAAAAAAGATAATAATAATAATAAATGAGTGATAATCAGTGAGAACACTGACTATACCTTAAGAAATTTTATGTGTCGTTGGCGTGAATGAAAAAATAATAACACACATAATGAAACGAGGCTAGTGACGAAGGAAGATCGCCGGCAGGATGCCTCGCCTAGATCCTGTCTGGAGGCCGAAGAGAGGAGGTCCTTCGAAGCGTGAAATCACTTCCAGCTTGAATATAAAGAGCGAAAAAGCGAATGTCCGTTTGTGTTTCGGTCGTTCCGTGCCACCGCCTCCGCAACTACGCTGGAAATCATCGCGCGCCTGCTAAGCTTCTTCCCTTTGTGCACTGAGGGCTTCGATTACACTCCGTCCTCAGCACTCCGGAGAGATCGGCCATTAGCGGCAGTTAAGCACACGACGACGCGATTACGGCAGAAATGCATTAGTCGAGTGACATCGCCAGAAATTCATTCTTTTTATCAATTTTTTTCCTTTATTTGCAATCTTATTAAATCTAGTGGCCGATTTTATGCAAAGTGTGGAGAGTGATTTCGCGAATAACGACGACAATTTGCGCGAGGTGGGAATGAGGTGCAATTAAATTCCAAAAGGTTACATCAGAGTGAAGTTGATTGGCCGATGAAAATGGACTGACTGCGATACACCGGTTCTCTCTTTTTTTTTTTGTTTTGGTTTTTTTTTTAGGTGCATTTTCGATTATATGCTTCGCCGAAAGTGCGGCACATCGAGATAACGGTCTCGACGAGCGAGCAAAATGAGAGAAGAAGAGCAATGTGGTTTTAAAGTTATCAGGAAGACGAAGCGCTGCTGCCGCTTTCCTGAGAGAAAAAAGGAACAGTTAGAAATTTGTTGCCAAGCGGGTTAACGTACTTTTATGACTTGTATCGCATGGATGTATGTCGCATCCGGTTTACTGCGGCTACTTGGAAAAAAAAAAAAAAAAAAAAAAAATCTTTGTAACGAAGAGCAGAAGGTTAGGCCACTTGAAGTTGTCATAATCGCTTTGATGCGAAGAGCGCGGAAGTTTTCGAGAAACATTATCCTAGATTTTTCTCATGAACGCTTAATTGATTCTCAGCCGCACGCGCGTGCGCTACACAGACTTCATAAATTCATTTAGCCAGAAAAGAGAGAAATAATTTTTCTCTTTCATTAATTAGCGGACGGGCTTCTTTGAGCCTAGTATTCTATTCTCTATTTCTATTCCCTATTCCCTGTTTCCCATCTTGTATACACGTGGTGCACCAAAATACCCGCGAGCCCTTTAAATCGAACACGAGAAGAACACGTTTCCAAGCATTCGTGAGCCGCTCTCTCGGCGAATTCGAGTTTCTCCCCTTTTTTTTCCGGAAATAGATTTCCTTTTTCGGCTCGCGTGATACTCCCTCAACGCTTGACACACACACACACACACACACACCCCAATGTTGCTCTCTCACCAAAGCGTTTGCCCTCCCGCAGCCGTGCGTCTGTCCCAGCGTCATTCTATAAATAAAATCGACTGCTCCTCTCTGTGCGAAGAGAGCGACGTTCTGAGGTTCCCCATGATGCACGGCCGTGCGTGCGTGCACCCGAGTCGAAATCCACAGAGTGGTGCGTGTTCCACTTATAAATAGACGTACGTAGATGGATTAACCGCGACGGAATGCAGTTCGGTGCACGGAGTCCCTTTAAAACGTGGAAGAGCGAACGCGCGCGCTAACAGAGAGAGCTTCGCGCCGCTCCGTACCTCCGCGGCTGATGGGGAAACACGAAGCTCAGTCAACGCGATAAACTTGCGAAGCAAAGTCCTGCGTGTGTATTCTGATAAACTCGACGTGACGACAACACAACGAGCAAAGCTTTTCTCTTGTGGTTCTTTTTTGTCGCTTCCTTTTCGTGAATCGTAAACACACAGTGGTCCGTTTGCGGCGACAACATGCTAGCAGCCAGACACAGGTGAGCTGAAATTCCTTGCGGGAAAAAGAGAGGACCGGGCGAGTACAACGTGATTTGGAATAATAACAGCCTATTTGGAAGGAGGGAGCCAAATTGAGATCTAATGTTATTTTTCCCGGACAAAAACCGAATTGACTTCGAACTGAACCGCCTGCTGAGTGAAGTTTTCAGCAGAAAACTGCTCGTGTTTCACTTAAGAGGTTTTTTTCTCTAAAGCTATTTGTAACAAAACAAGAAAATGTTTCCCGAGGTTTTCATTTAATTCTGTGTAGCTACAAACCCTCTGAGTGAATTACTCCGAATGTAATTTTGACCTTCCAATACAATTGTCCTTCACGTCACGACGCTAATCACACTCTTCACAGGAAAAAAAGACTTACACAATAAAACCGTTGGCAGAAAGATTCGGTCTTAATATCAGAGATGATCGCCGGAGATGGTACGTGCATTGTATTTTTCATGCGTTCACGCGCCTGTCACTCACATATGTGGGGCAACGTGATACCGGACGCGACTGACATTAAACACTAAAAATTATATCGGCGCGATTGCATCAGACGATATTTTTATCACAATCGTTCGTTATGCAAATGAGAGACAAGCTAGGTGTCTCGGTGAAGTAATATACTCGTGGGTGTGAACGCAAAGTATCGCACAGATCTCGCGATCCTGAAGCAATTGCTTTCACATCCGGTAACTCATGAAACAGAGAGGAGAGACGGTGTTAGCAGCGCGAGAGAGGGACCGCAGAGAGGAATCGAGAGAGAAAGAGAGAGAGAGTGGGAAAAGGGAGAGTGACACACGTGTGACTGGAGTTATATACACGGGGATTTAATAGTTTACGTCGCGCTGGCGAGCCTCCCTTTCCTGCGCTCCTCAAATTTTGCGGAGTCTTAGATTTCTCTCTCGGGGTAATTGTGTCGTGGTTTTAAATTCCCCAGAGGTTGAATACGCCCACAGCCTCTCTCTCTCTTTGTGTCTCTCGCTTCGGTATATACATCGAGAAGAACAGTATCCAAGTATCCGGGTGCGTCATCGTCGTCGGTGGACAGACAATGCCCGAGATCTGTGTTGTGTTCGCGTGTTTGTCTCTCCTCGCAACAACCGCGAAACAAGATCGGCCGGAAATCACGTTAAGAATAAGCGCGAGATAAGGGAGGATTTACACTTTCAAAACGCGCTGGACGATACTTTTAACCCTCTCACGTTTCTTAACATTCTCGAACAGATTTGTTCTCACGATAAAAAAAAATAAAATTTTGCATAATTAGCTTAACAGAAACAATGTGTGTTCAACAACTATTTACGTTACGTTATTCATCTCACGGAACGTTTCTATTGTTGCAAATTACGGTAATTGTTCAACGAAGCGAATACATCCACACACAATTACCGTGAAAATTTATAATTCAAAGAAAACTTTCCCTCTAAAGAACTCATGGTATCATGTAATCTCAATCTAGATCGGACACAACATTCGCATTTATACCCAACGGGATATAAATGCGAATTCCTTGAATAACGTGTATATATCCAAGTAATTACGAGCGTTTAAACGTTACACTCGTTAGTATAGCGCGCTTTCTGCGAATATTCCCGGATAGAAACGGAAGAAATGATAATTATTCTTCCACCTCGGCAACATTTCTCATGACTGTATGTACGTGCACACACAGACGGATGAATAAATTCAATAAATACGTATACAGTATAAAAACTTATTTTCTTTTCCTTTCGAAAACACAGAATATTGTTCTTATCTCTAAAACTCTCTGTTTGGATGTGTTTGTTTCAACGATTTTGAGAAACGCGAATCGGCTCGTTACACATGATGGTATACACGTTCATGTAAAGGGATATCATTAACATCCGACGTCTGCGCGGATCTTTCGAGTTTCCAGACGGTGCGAGAACAAATATTTGGGGAATCTGAATGAAGATGTGCCGAAAGTGCTAAGTGCTGCGCTCGTGCCTCGCGCGTCTGTAAAATTCATCAGATGCACGCGACGCTCTCAACGTTCTCTCAGTAATTGTTTTTTTTTGTCTCTCAATTTTATTGTCGTATCGTTACAATTAAATAAATTAGGATACAATACATTTATGCGTGGACAAATGAACGTGAAAAAACAAAGATCAAATATAAAAATACAATAAAAAAAATATATATTTCTTTCTTTGTGTTGTTTTATATTTTCGCGAATAAAAAAAAAAAAAAGTTGAGAACGTGTTCATGCATAAACATTCACGAGATACTTAAAAAGGAAAACCAAGGAATGAAAAGACTCGGTTTGCATTCAGTCTCCTCCCAGGTTTGTTGAAAACAAAAGAATTGTCGTCTGATGATCTCTAAAGCGTGGGATGAGCACGCGTCACTGACCTGCCGCAAACGACTGAGCGTTGCGCGAACACGCGAGTAAATACTAGACGGCGAGTTTCGCGACCACGATGTGTGGTTATTTGCAACCTACGTAAAATCTATTTTCGTTTAAGTTGCAAAGACGATTCGAAGGGGACGAACGGAAAGAAGATCTGTGGGTGATTGTTCCCGTTTTCGGGAAAAGAATTGATAGCGCGACGGGATAAAAAATATACGAGAGAGAAAACACGGTCGGACGACTCGTGTACGAGTCGTCATAAATTTCATCTAACTGGTGTGAAACGTCTAAAATTGATATAAAACATGTTCTTCCGAGAGCCGAAAACACAAAAGCCACCAAATTCCATAAAACTATTTTATAGCTTGAAAAGTGTGCATGTAAAAGAGAAAAAATAGAGAAAAGAGAAAGAGAGAGAGAGAGAGAGAGAAAAATCATAAAAAAAGTAATTCAAACATCTTCTAATAACGCGCGACGAGAAATTAAAAGAAAGAACGTTTCACAATGTAAAAATTACGATAATAAAATATTGTCCGATAGAATGCAGACCATAACCGTAATACATGTTGCGATGCCGCGGCGTTAATTATTACAGAGTATGTGTGTGTGTATGTATATTCTTTGAGGTAATTAACCGATAACGATCGTAGACATCGAAACGAGAGGAGCGTCAAGGAAACCTCCGCGACCCTACGGTAATTTCTTACTTTACATTCTCGCACGGAAAACGAAGATGCCTCGGAGTAAAGAACTCTTCATTACTTTCTTGTTTACGATACCTACGTCGTTTAAAAAAAATGCGCCGCGATTTTCCCCCTTACGAGGCATTTAAAACCTATGAGCGTGAATTATCAAAATAATTATGCTAACATGTGCGAGATATAATAAAATGGTACTTTATATTGAAGCAAAAGTCATCAGCACGGAGATTAGTTTTCAAAGCAACATTAAGTCTACTTGCTGTTTTTCGCTTGTCTGACCTCTTGCTCCGTGTTCTTTAATTCTCTCTTCGTGTTTTTTTATTGCGTACGAAAAAAAAAATAAAAACTTGTGTATTTTAATATCCACTACAGAAGTGATTTATGTATTTTTTCCCGAGCATTCCGTGGTTTCTTTTTATCTATCCCGCGACTTCCTTTCGCATGCCTATAAATGACTGCAGCTTGCTGCGAGAGAGAGAGAGAGAGAGAGAGAGACAGATTGGCCGCACGTGAGGTCGCGCAGTGACTTTTCTCGCGTCGTAGCTTTCCGCCTTGGAAACGTGTCTGCCGGATGAAAACAGACATCCGACAGGAAATATTCCCGCTCGATATAGGAGGGTTCCTTTTTTATACCGATTTAAACCACAACTACACAGGAGGAAAAAACCGAGGGGTGACACGCGTAAAGCGTTAACCTTTGAATCTGAGCGCATTAATGGGGTGATTCGTTAAACGCATGCACCCTTCGGACCATATGACTCTTCGAGGACTTTCTTCGGGGGCCTGACTCGTGTATCCGCGGCATTTTGCACCAGATTTCTTGATAAAAAAAAAAAAAAAGAACCAGTTGCTCCCATTTGTTCATATTCTCGTCGTCGGTTATTTGATTTTCTTGCGCGCTTCTTAAAAGAACATATTTTATATATCCCGGCAAAATCTTTCAGAGGATACGCAAAGGAAATTACAGGTTGTTGGCGCTCCACCTGATACGGTATAATCGACCGCGATTTTCCAGAAAGGAATCAAATACTCGCTTCCTACACCCTGTGGCAACTTGTCTTGTTCGTGCGAGTCTCCTGTCTTCCTCGTCGAGCGGAGCGTGACCGGGGTGATTTCTTTTCGCGAAGAATACATTTCAAGGTCCGTGAATTCATGCAGGAAGCGACAGTTGGCGCGAAAGAGATTTTAGCATATGTCGAGATCCGTGGAAGGCACAACACGTGCACCACATCGCGCTCTATCCTCGCGAAGAAACGTGAATGAATATGCATTCCATTCATATAAGTAAGGAACCGCTCGTAGAGTTCGTTGTTCGTTACCCGGAGAAGGCGGACACACACCTGACTCTTCCGAAAAAAAAAAATAAGACACGTGATTTCGGACGAATGCGAATTTGCGACGAAATTATCGGGGGGATGTTCGTATCATCAAAACCGCGTCTCAACGCAAAACAAATTCCGCGAAAATTCGAAAGAAGGAAGTTCAACGAACTTTATATCGTGGAGATATATCGAAACAATGTTTACATTTTGAGGAGATAAAAATTTGACGCTTTGTTTGAGCGGAAGAAAGCGAGCGATTCGATATCGCGTCGCCTCGCGATAGAATGCGAAACACGAATGCGCGGCGGCGCGCTATCGAGCAAATCTGTTAACGATAGGTTAATATACCACGTCGACATTCGAGCGCTTTGTGAGCATGCAATTTTTACGACCCGCGATAAGGGAACGGAGTCAAGAACGCGCGCAAGGTAAAATAGTTTTTGATAACGTTATTAGCAAGCGGCTTTAATATTATGCGCGCGTTGTATTTCGCATTGAAGCGTAGACAGAAACAAAGTTCTTTATCACGCGAGAGAGCGCATATAAAGATAATACTCCCTCTGATAAGATGTAATTTTTTTTATCGCGGAATCAGTGTCTCTCTCTATATATATATATCATACGCGGAAAACGGTAAAAATCGGAGAAATGTGTAATGTGTCAACCTTTTCAGTTAGTAACGGTGCTTAAACGCATCAACTAAGCACGCACTGGCTGTTCGAACATTAATATTGATAAGGCGTGCGCTGAGTTAGAACTTATGGTAATCACACGAGACGCTAAAACTGATCGCTGTCAAAGGAAACGACGTGACTTATCTCTCGCGAATATTTTGCACTTCAATTGTAATAACGCGTAATGTATAAACGGTCTATTTAAGACACACGTTTGTCTGATTTCTCTATGAGAAAGTAAGTTTTTTTTAATGTCGTGTTCTTTACTTATAATTTCTGATTTGTATCACGCGGAGTACGTTCGGAGAAAATGACGCATTAAAGTCCCATTTGGCTCCCGCAAGCGGATATGTAGTTGCTAAGCGGCGTTTTGGGAGCGACGCGAAGTTTCAGAGCACTAGATTAGCTCTATCTGAAACGGCATCTTCCTCGATGGTAGGAATGCAAATAGCTACTTCGCCGCTCCAGGAGGACCGTCCGACAGAAATTTCTTCGGGGCGCTAAGAGCCCGCCCGTTTGCTCGGTAACTCAAGCGGAATAATTACTAGGCATAGGCACGGCACAGTCGAACCCTCTCTCAGCGCTTTTTCAGTCTCTATTCCTTGGCGCGAGCAGGGGTGAGCGAATTCACTCGATGAGGGGATCTTTTCTTTCGCACAGGTGTCAAGGTGCAGAACGAAAGAACCGCGTCACGCGCTACTGCGCACAAGAAGTCGGAATCTCGTCTATGTTAATGACGATTCTTTTTCTTGGTCAATCCTCCTTTTTTTTTTTTTTTTAAATCTGATATATCTTATCTATCAATTTTGCTTCACGGTAAGAGAAACACCACGCAAACTAGCCATTCGATTCTACCGCTTTATTTTTTGACCTCGTAAAGATTTTACGTAATAAAAGCAAGAGAATCATTTTATAAAGAAACATTGCGTCGCATTTTGTGAAACGTGTGCTATTTTTCAAGGACGAATGCTGAAGCGATGACATTATTATTATTATTATTATTATTATTATTATTATTATTATTATTATTATTATTATTATTCTCTGCTTGTTATCATCTGTCGTATGTGCATTATCAATCGTTGTGTGTGCATTTCGTTTGCGCAATAAACGACGCGTGCCCGCAAGGTTATCACCGCATGGAAGTGTCGTGCAGAAAAGAGAAACAATAAATGCATCGCGTCGTGCAGTAGAGACGTGAGTCAACCTCGACCGATATATATCGCTCGGTCGACCGAACATAGTTGTCAAACTCGCGCGTGAAGTCAGGAAGGTAACACGGCGAATCGCTAATCGATCGTGACAATTTTGATTTAATTCTTCGAGATTCTTTTACACAATTTTCTCGCAAAATCGGATGAGAGATAATTTCGCATACGTGAGATCGTTTGTGTCGAACGCGTCGAGGAAGAAAGGATGAGCGCTAAGTCACGAATCACCGGCGATAACGCAAATTAAAGCCGTGCGAATGTGATCGAGAGTCCACCACTGAAAGAAGCCAGAAGAGCCGGCCTGGTACGAGCCAAGGGACAACCGTCGATCATCGGTAATTTCACGGCGAATGTATTTTGCGCGGTGGTGAAAAATCGCGGATTTTTGCCGCAAAATGAAATAATCCCGCGTCGCGCTCTCTTTCTCGAGCGCGTTGTTGTCTGCGGCGCGCTCGATTGGCGACGAGACAAGAAAAAACATTTCCCCCCTCGCTGATAGGTTAAAGACAGTGTCAAGGGAGCGAGACAAGAACCGGGCGCGAAAAACGTTCCGGTCGTTCGGTGAGGCGAGCGCGTTTGGGTTTAGGGGTTTAGGTTCGCTCGGGGCGAAAAAAAACTTACGCACGATTTAGTTGTACGTGTTTCCTCGGCGGTCACCATGCGGAACACTGGCTTCGAAACGGTATGAAACGGTGGTTGCCTTTCGGTTGCCGTTAAAGACACGGGTAAGGAAGTGCCAAGCCCAAGGAAATAAAAACGAGACAAAAAAAATATTTTTGCGCACTTCAACGCGCGCTCTCGTTTAACTGCTATTTTTGTTTTACAACAATTCCGCTTATGTACTTATTCGAAACGTTGTGTTTTCTATTATGACGTGCTATCTAAATAGGTATGTTTCGTAAGAAGACACAGTAGCATGAAATAAACATTTGTTTCTTCGAAAATAGACTTGCGATTAGCATGTGAATAACTTCTCTGTTCTTCTGTTTCAAAACTAGTTTTAAATCTCCATCATAATTGAAAAAAAAAAAATTAATAAGTAATAACATAACGCAGAATTAATTGCGGATTACAATTTTTTCAATCTCGACGAACGAAACGAGCGATTAGGAACTGTGAATCAGGTTAATACGCGATTACTTGTAATTACAATATAACAATCTCATCAATTGGCAATTTTCTTATCTTGTTTCGATCGTGCCGCGGAAAGGTTAATTACCACGCGAAGCAACGTAATTTTCCTTCAATTACGTGGTCTTATCACAACGAACTGTGTTCCGAGATACATACATAACGACCGAAGATAGTCCTCGCCTTGTGTTCAATCGATACTCACTTATCGGATTTTATGAGCCGATATACGCTGACGATCACGTTACTCTCGTCGATCATAAACGTGATCCCGTAGTCAGGCGCTTCTCGGAAAACCGCGACCTTGGCAGCGCGATAATAGCGCACTGTTATCATCATAGCATATCACGTCTAATCGGATGTGTATCGCTCGAGAGATTTCATTTGAACTGTTTCGCGAAAAAAAAACATTAGTCTAAAAATAAAAATATACACATACAGAGTACTTTCCAGCTACGTACACAGGCGACACTGTGTAACACATTAGTGTGAGAACGAGCATTTTAATGTCTGTCACTCACTAGTGAACACTGTGTTACACAGTGTCACCTGTGTACGTAGCTGGAAAGCACCCACACATACACACACACACACACACACACACACACACACACACACACACACATTTATTAAATCTCTGTAAGCCTAAATATGCAAATAGCGTTTTTTATTACTTATTTCTTTCTTTCTTCTTTATCTAGCGGTCGTCTTTTTGTTTGCGGAACACTCGGCGACGTTTTCGTGGAAAAACGTTCATTATTCATCGTCATCGCTCATTCATTCGAACGATAAGAAAATATTTGCTTGTGGGAATGAACGACCGCAATAAAACGTGTGGCTAACGGGTTGTTTCGCGCATGCGTGTCTTGCAATGTGTCCGCGAAGCACGCGAATCTAGGCTAGTCAGCTGCAGCTAGTCAGATGCAAGTGCAACTAGGTCTACCTAGGATTTTAGGATCAGTTGCATCGAATCTCTTGACCGAAGCAGAGTGTGCGAGTCGTCTCTCCGTTCTTTGCCGCGTAAACGAGCATCCCGTCTCGTCATTGCCGGAAAGAAATTATCTCTTCCTATAATCTAAATGCGCAGTTTGTTGTACCGACGTAACTGTGCATTTTCGCGATACCTCAGATAAATATCGGTATGTAACGGTATTACTTTATTACATGTCTTTGGATATTTTGACAATCAAGGTGAGCAATTTGCAGATGTAACTTGTTTAAATCCAGTCAAGATACATCAAAGACGTAAATTAATGTTAAACATACACGTGCAAAGAAAATATTTTTTAAGATACTAATCTCTCTCTCTCTCTCTCTCTCTCTCTCTCTCTCTCTTTTTGAAACTTATGTTTCTCTGAATTTAAATTCCAAAAATATGTTGATTTTAATTGTATACATATTTCTTCTGTTTTAAACATAACCATTAAAATTTGACTATAAAATTTTCTCAATCGAGAGAAAGAGAATTTGTGTTTTCAACCTATATGCGAAAAATCTTCGACTTCTACTGAGACAATAATAAGATATTTTTAGCACACTTCATAAGATATTTTTAGCATAAGATATTTTTAGCATCTTTGTTACTTTTTTCCTTTCTCTTTATACTGAAATTTTCCATTCTCTACTGTTTTCTTTCTCTTATATCGCATTCTCCTCTATTTAACTTTCTATCTATAGTTTAGTCTTATCTATACCAGACATCATAAACACGCGCGTGTAATTACAGTTTAACTCTGAATTATGAAAAACTACGCAAGATGTGACAGGTCAAGCTTTACAAAAAAAACAAACAAAAATCGCAAAACGAACTGAAAGATGCTGGATACAGCATTGAGAAAAAGAGACAATAACGGTATTCATAGCCGGATTTATTTAAGATCGTCTTATTAAGACAGTCTTATATCTGAAGAAAGGAATAAACTGCTCAATGAAATACAGACACTTTTGGAGAGAGAAAACGCGCGGGTATTTTGACACTTTACAGTGCGCATATTAAAGGCGTTTTATCAACTCGATCTCCACAACCGGACTTGACCAATCGAATATTTAACTAACTCGAACCCAAAGTTACGGAACGTTCGTGTATTTAAAAGTGAACCTGAGCACACTTTTTTATTTTTTATTTTTTTACTTCGAATGAGCGAGAAGAAATTGATCAAGCATTTAAGATAAAGAAAATAATCCATTTATCTGGAAACTTCCCTAATTAATTCAAATAATCAAAGTTTATACCATCGATACATATAATGATATTTCTCGATATATCGATACTGTTTAAATGTGCGCACTGACAATGAAACCCTCCCTCGTCACAGAATGTGTGCGCGCGCACAAAATCACCCCATCGAGGCTCGACACCCCCGACAACAATATCGATCGGTCGTACTAGCTGAACGAACTCGGCAATGGCCGAAGTTGAGGTTAAACGAAAAGACGAGACGCACGTGAAAAAACCAGAAAAATGAACAACAAAAAAGTGATTTCGATCGAGTCCGCTCGTTTGTGTAATTAAATAGCCGATAAACTCGAGAAAGAAGCGTTCAGATACGAATGCATATTCGCAAAAATACTGAAATAAAAGACACACCGAACAAGTGAGTAAACGGATATCACAAACACATTTGGCCAAATTTACTTTAACAAGTGGCTGATGTAATTGTTCTCTCAATTCACGCCTAAACATTTCTCTCTTTTCTTTCTCTCGCGATGTGTGTTCTTTGTTATGACATGTGTGTTCTGTGTTATTTGCCTAATTTTTTATCGATGCTTATGACGTTATTCCCGGCTCCAGATCGGGTAAGATTAGCGTAACGAGTGAAGATGTGAAAAATAAAATTCGCACGAGAGCTGTAATAAAGTTTTTTCGAAAATATTGCCGTGTTATCGCACTTACAATATTTTGTGTCGCGCTTCGGCTTCTCGTTATTATTTGTTTATCTCAATTTGAGGATTGCTAACACAACAATTAGCAATTCTTATTTAATGTCCCTGTGTGCGTAAGTCGAGTCTGATGATTCGATATATTTTATTTTTTGAAATAGTTAAACGAGTAAGTGAGTCACAAAGAGAAACGCTCCTTGCTAAAACCCGTATTACCTGTTTGATAGTCTACGCATGAGCAAATGTGTACTTCTCTGTAAATTGTATAATATCGACCTCACAAAAAAACTATTTACATTTAACACAGTACATAATAAAATTATACTTAAATATTAAGTTTATATTTTACGTACAGAAGATCTGGAAAAGAAAAAAAATATATATATATGTCGAATCTCGTGGATAAAACAAACGAGCAATTCTTAAGTAACGTTTTGACCAAGTAAGTTTTGCTGCGCAATATATCATCTCAAAAGTACAGCCGGCACGATCCGCTGGAAACGCATAAAGTGCTCTAGATAAATCGCTCTTGTCAGCTTTAGACGACCAAATAAACGGCGCGTGCAATTTATGCTGGCGATAACTCCGCAATAATTGGATTGTCGCAAAAAGTACATGGCGATTACGAGGGAGGAGAGAGGGAGAAAAAAAACTGGCAATTGCGATTTTCGAGTTAATACGACGCGACGATACATTACGGCGAATCAGATGATCGCGAGCTCGGCGTGACGCCATTCGAGTGATTTCAACAATGTTCACTCGTTTGTGAGGTTTTTTTTTTTGGTTTTATTCATCCGTCAAGTCATCTCGCACCTTGATTCGTGGACCGCGCGCAGCGTGATCCATTTATCTTCTCGATTCACGTGTACGCGCAAGCATGGCCGAAATATCGAGGCGAAAAAGTACAGTCGAGTGCATTAACCCGCCCCTACCAGAAGGAGATGCATCATGCTGCGTCGTTTCGCCGGTCATCTACGTGGCATAACCGGCAGAGGTGATGCACTTGACTGCGTATCATTTGCGTCGCCGTGCATCGCAGTAATTACGCGAATTCATTTGTTAATTTTCGAAAGCTGAGCCAATTTAGACCAGAGTATTTGTGTTAACGAACGCGTGTAAAAAAACACGCGGGATTTTCTTTTTTTTGCAATAATTAACGGACGCAAAGAAAATTCTTATCTCTCGATTTCGGTGTAACTTTCGAGATCCGTTTGATCCCAACTGATCTTATAAGAGACGCGTGTCCCTCCGTCGTTTATTAAGAACGCGCGTGTCAACTTAATGCAGAATCTCAAAAAATTATCTCTCAACGCGAATATAAATTAGAATGTAAATTTTTAAGAAGAAGGGAGGACATAAATTATATACATATATAAATTTTTACACAATATACAGAACTCCGAAACTTCAAGCTCCTAGAACCGATTCTTATTATAGATATTATATAAGTATTAAAAGAAAAGAAGAGAGAGAGAGAGAGAGAAACGCTGTTTGGTATGTATCAGCAATTGTGTGTGTGTGTGTGTGTATGTATGTGTAGGAAGTGTAATGCATTCCAATATATACGTGCAACGGCACATTGGCCGACAATGCTACAGGTTTCTCTCCTTTTTCTCTCTTTCTCTCTCTCTCTCTCTTTCACCGCACTCGGATATACGTGAAGTCTTGTCTCGTGCGCGAAGACCTGATTGCCAATGCCAAGCCATCTTGTTTACAAAACGTCAAGTATCATTTTGCGTATCGAAGAAGATGATAGGAGGAAGTGGGAGTTTAACGATTACTACGGAGTACTGTTATTCCGCAGAGATCTCTTCCTGGTAGCTCGTTTCCGCCTCTACGCGGAACGATATTTTAATAACGTTGCATCCGCGTGAATCAGCTTCTTTAAGATTTATCGATATACAAAGTAGAAATGCACAAGACTATTACGAAATGCCGCGATAAAGTAATAATTTTTGCTGTTTCGATGTTACGTCGATTCTTGTATATATATGACCGTTTGTGAGACTCAAATCGTATCGTATTCAAATTTGTTTCCAAACATATGAATGTAATACGTATGTGTGTTTATCTTCGAAAATTTATCAATTTGCGAACGTACATATACATGTGTTTGTTTGTACTGCCTGTTGGTAGAATATTAATTCATGGTGCTCACACCATCCTACAACTGATCTAATTCTTGTTTCTTGTAAAATTATTAATGTGACAAGATGATAAAACTAAAACTTTTCTCTTATACAAGAGCTCGCCTGACTATGGAAGAGAACAATATCGACGAGGAAGGTGTCCGATTCTCTCGTCTGCGTAATAACGTGCGAAGAAAACTTTTTCAAGATGATACGGACGATGCTTGCAATAGAGAAAAATGCAAAGAACAAATCTTGGAAGAGACTCGACGCCAATCGGAACAAGTGAGACAAATGATTTTTTTTTTTTTAAACAAGTTTCTATCATCGCATTGCGATCAAAAATATCTGTTACCTCAATTCATATTATATCTCGGTAAATAAAGTAATATTATATTACAGATTTTATGTACAACCAGTTTGTTTGAAAGAAGTTTTAGAAATAAAATATAATGTTGTGTGTTAACAGAGCAAGTTAAGGTGGAATTTCGATTTCGAGAAGGAAATACCATTGCCTGGCCGTTACGAGTGGGTGAAAGTCGAAGACGAAGAGTCAGATAAAACTCCTAATTCTGTATTACGGGACTCGACGAATATTCCACAGGCGGAAGAAACAAAAGACGACTCGAGAAACGTGACAGAAACGGAATGACAAATTGACGAGAAATGAGAACGCGTGGTTAGGTGACGGAAAAAGAATCGAACGAGTGGCGTTGTAGCGGTGATATTATCTATTAGTTGCAGACAGTAACAAAATTTCTTAGCAATTGTGACAAAACTTCGTCCTTGCCTTGAAAAGAGACTGCGTGGATTTTTGATTCTAAAATTGTTGTTTTCTTCCGTGAAATGAAAATTGTTTTACGCTTACGCTGTTTTATAAAAATTTAGAATAATTCTTCGAGAAATTATCCGAGGAAAAAAAACCAAAGTTACATGTAAACGAATGTGATTGTTTTCTACAAATTCCGACAACTTATTAATGTGAGTTCTAGTCAAAACGGACGCGTGATAGTCGGCAACTTGAAAAAATAAAACCAAAGTAAATTTTCCAATTTTAATCAAAATGGAACTTCGTGAAATTCGAAAAGAAGCGAAATCAGAGATCACACTTAAGATTTGTGGTTTTCTTTATACATTACGTTTATTACATGTAATATTGTGGAATATTACATGTGATTTACAAAACCATACGTGCAATACACGTGATTATACTCGTATTTATTGTACGATGTACTTTGTATCATACAATACAGAGTATCATTGTACATTATTTTATATTTATAATCTTATATATAAAAATTCTATATATGTATATTTACACGAAAACAAATAATTTAATACACATAATATTTATTTACAAAAAAAAAAATAAAAATTTGTTTTATGTATTTCTTTTGTCTTTCTCTTTTATTTTCATTTCTTGACAAAGAACGGACGTGTACGATGTTTGTGTTTATCGCGGTTCATTAGAGATCTAAGTTGTGTGACCTACTTTATATAGTACGCGAAGATGAAACATCTGTCTGCAACGGTTGAACATTTCCTAACGCGTTTGTCACAAGGCATCGTCTTCACAATATAGAAACCGCAACGCGGAAGAGTCGACTTGATAATCTATACTAGTATATAATTTTTCTAATACGTTATCTCAGAGATGCCACTCGTGAAACTCGCCTTATCGATAACAAATTGATCTCTTTACGTTATCTCCCAATTATAAATTGTTATTTTTGTCGATCAAACGTTTTTCTTTATAAAAGCCGAGATATCACCACGAGTATCGCGATTTCGAAATTAATTCGAGAACTACTTGTCGTGAGAAGAGAACGCAAAAGAGAGAGAGAGAGAGCGCGCGCGTTTGCACCTGGCGCGCGTTTCTTTAAGGATCGTTTTCTTTCGCGCTGATTCGTCGTGGAAGCTGGCCAGCCAAAAATTGCACTTCCGTTCCGCGAATTCCCACGGAAGTGGGCACACAATCGCGACAAAAGAATATTACCGTACAACGTACTACGCCACACATTGTTCTGACCGAGCATTGAGGCTCCTTTCCGATAAAGAATGCGAACGACGGGCCATAATATCAGAGATGCTTAAGAAATCGTCGTTTTTCGAGGACTCTTACGTTTGTGTTTCCTATACTATTAATATTTCTTAATGCGATTGTGTATTATATTTAATACATACATATATATATAAACAATTTTCTTTTTCTATATTTGTTACCGAATAAATATTATATTTCCTCGAATACGTTAACTGAAGGTAAAGTCAAGTTGAGATTTTTTAAAACAGAAAAATAAAATATTCTTCGAAATGTTTCAAAGCATAATTTTTTGCAAATTGACCGACTTGTCGTGTTTAACGAAATCTTTATTTTATATACTTAACGACGTGTCTTGGAGAAAAAAAGTAGGCCAGGCTTCTCTTGTGTTTGCAAAACAATGTATCCGTTCTCAACCTCAATTCAGCACCTTGAGCTCGATAAACGTGATTTATCACGGCAGCTTTGTTGCCACATGAAAAGATAACACGCGCTCGGCTTCAAGTGAGCCCCGGCTTTGATAGCGAAATGATGAAACAGGTGAGTTTCGCGGGGGTAAACACGCGATGCAGATGCGACCATGCGTCTTCCGGTCGTGCGCCTCGCGAATAAACACCAACTTCCTCTGGAAATCTGCTCGTCTGTCAGGCGCGCGCGACGCACGGCTATTCAGGAAGGATGTTTGTTTTTTTTTGGAGGGGGGGATGTTTTAATCGTCAGTAATAATCCGCGCAATGATACCGCGACTAATAAAGCTGCATAAATAAAATGTGTACATTCTGTCAGCAGGTGCATTCGATAATGTACGAAGCATACCTCTATTTAAAAAAAAATTATAAGTATGTACGAAACTGCAAAATCGTCAGAAACTTAAAAAAGAAATCATTCACTCAATTATTATATACGTTGCATCTTACGTATCGCATTTTTAATTTAGACGCTTCCTTCCAATATTATTTAACACAAATTTGTTAATGAACCTGTGCCGGTATTTTGTAACAAATATCACAGGAAGCAGATAGGTAGGACCTTTGGCTTTATTACGGCTTACAAAGCTCAACCTGTGCAACCAGACACCTTCCTGAAATGCACTCCTGCGGTGGACAATGAATGAGAGACGGTGGTCTCTCTGCGAAACGCAGAAAGAATTGTTTTACACGAACTCGTTCGCCCGTCTCCCCACATTGAAATGCATCCGGTGCCACCCCTCACCACTTCCTGGATGCTGCGTGGGATTTTTGTTTCCCAGAGCCGAAGCGTAGCTGCACCAAGCGGCGCTTGGTTTCCTGTTACGCGTTATGGCGAATCGCGAATACAACTAATTAATAAAAAAAAAAGTTTGTACTCTGAAGAACGTATCTGCTGTCAACTCGTAAAATTTAAGGTTTTTTTTTTATCACAAATTGCAGAATTTCAATGTAGTATAGTTTGTGCAACAATTCAACGAATATACGTTGTTGCACATAATCGTTGTCCGTTAATTTTCTTGATAATTTTACGCGTGAAAACTAATAGAAATTGATACAAACGCGTCCAGCTAACGCGTTCCAGCATTCGAAATACTCGCGCCACACTTGGCGTCATGCGAATCGACCAACGCACATCAACACGATCGAACGCCCGCGTGGCAAACTCGCTCTCCAATTGGACTCTAGGATCGTTTATCTACGCTTCGCTCGCCGCGAGTTGCATCGCCGACGACGAGCGAGCGAACGCGCGGGTAATGTTTCCCGTATAGGGTTCCCCTCGCGTGCCGCGTGCGAGACGAGCACAACGGAGTAAATTGACAATTATCAATGAAAAGTCTCGATTCGTCCCGTTGATTTTGTGTCATCGCACTCGGCGCTGTGACGCGCGTTCGATCGTCGTGAAGCGCTGTGGTATCGTGCGCAGAATCGAGCAGAAGAACGTTGCGTCGGAAACTTATAAATGGGAATAATCGCGCGCGATCTTCATGAATTAAAATTTTCAGATTTCTGTTACCAGATGAGTTTCTACAATTCCAACACACACGCTATTCCAGAAAGTCGTTCGAATCGATTTGAAACAAGATATTCGCGACACAATGTGTGTATTGTGTGTCTCGTGTGATAAATATTAAAATTATTAAACCACCGTCATAAATAAATATATCAGTAACGAAAGCAGCGCGTTTAATGTTTTTTTTTCGTACATTATAGCTTAATATAACATTGCGCGCGATAAGTATTGTATAAAACATTAGATAATCCAAACTGTATGCAAATAAGCTTACCGTACTTGTGACACGTTGCGCACAAATAAGTAAAATCCATCGAATGTGTACGTGATAAGATTGCGCACGTGTTTTGGAGAGATTGGACCTATTTGTTTCTCATGCCTCTCCCTCTCATGCTTAACGGGAGACGCGCCGTTTCTTTCGCGACTGCTATCTGTAAGCAGAAGCGTGTGAAGGACAATTAAAGCGACAAATTAAGGCCACAATTAAATTAATTTGACACGTCCGTCAACGTTGTTGATCGCGTGTGATACCATAAATATAGAAAACATGATACTGATAGAGAAAAGCTTCAGAGATATATATATATATATATATATATATATTAATGAGCTCTTCATCAATATCAAAAAGAAATTAAGAAACTATAGAAAACAAAAATAATTTAGAGAGAGGACAAGAGCATGTTTTCTCGTGACAGAAGTAAATTCCACAAAGCCCGTATCCATGTAGACAAGAATTGAGATAATTAAGAGTTTGATTAATTAATAAAGTCGATTAACAGTTTCTTCATTACTTCGTTCAGCGAATCTCCGATACAATCTCAATTCTAATTTGTAGTCTAATGCGGGCTTAAGTAGTCTTCATGAGGAAAAATTATCACAAGCGAGATATAATGTCGAGCACGTAAAGATATTAAACGTTTTGTTATAGAGACATATTTACCACAATCATAATTCTTCAAGTTTCATATACTTCATATACTCGAAACCTGGAACATTGGAATACGTCCAGAGGTTGCAATTAACATTCTGTTTGACCACGTTCCCGTGTGGAAAGGGGCCAATAACAGTACAATCTCCGCACACGCCTCGAGTCTGATCGTAGCAGTCACGTCGAGCGGACTATACGTAGCGAATGGCGGTTATTTCGTTCCTCCGTTCGCCGCGTGATTGGCCTCGTGGAGAGAAGGCGGAGAAGAGGAGAGGAGGGAAAGGATTTCCAAGCCGAAGTATCAGCCGAGCCGCGGCGGAGAATGCCGAGCTCGAACGAGGCTCGATCACTCGCAGCGGAAGAAGCGCACTTCAGTCGCTAGAGAGCGCTTTTCGTGATAGCTACGTGAGTTCTGCGCAGCTCCGTGGATTGTAGATCCAACATATATTGTTCGTGTTCGGCACACGTAACTGCGCAATCGTGCCAGCACGTCCTCCCGAGCCCCGGTGGGCCACGCGTGTCTTGACAGCCGCGTGTTTGGCGGGAAACGACACAACGCGAGTAATTTCGTGCTTATTTTACACCGTGTCAAAGGCGACTCAGCTATTCCCCCACTCGGCGGATCAACATATTGCTACGTGCCGTGTGCAATAGAGTTTTTCTGTGGAATTTTCTCGCATCAAGACAATCAACTGCGTATCGCGGATTTGGATGTGCGCGTCGACGTGAACGCCGTATGTGAACGTGAGGCGAGTCACGGGAGAGGAGAAACGAGGAAGAGAAATCGACTGGCGTCACAGACTGTTGCGACGGTGGACCACGAAATTCGCGCGGGACACGTCGGTACCACGCTCTCTCGTCGCTCTCGGATACTCACGCGCAAGTGCGGTCGCGCAACGTTGCCGAATCGTCTGTATTCCCGCTTGCTACATCGAGAGAGAGAGAGATATATCAACAGTGACATATCGTACGTGTGCAATTTTTCCGACGGAGAAAGTGTCTTCACGGTGACCTTGTCGAACAACTCGGTGCCGCGTGACGACAGAGAATTTGTTTTCGCCATAGCTCTTGTTGTCTTTCACCTAACCGTGTTGCCAAGCGCGGCTGCTGCTTGCCGTGCACGCATCGCCCTATGATCCCCGCTCTTACCGACGGAGATCATCTAGCAGTGCACCAGCTTCACGGTGGCCTACTTCGACGAGAATCACCGTCGAGGTGTGCCAAGCATCGAGTGCGCGGACACGTCCGTGTATCCAAGTGTGAATCGCAGCCTTGGTCAACGCTTGGAAGTAGCAGCGCGGCCATTATTCGAAATTCGGTAGGTTGCAGCGTTGCCACGTTCCGTTCGCGGGTACGCGATTATTTCAACGTTCTGCGACGGCAGCGGGGACGCGATTCCTAGAAAGAGTCATCATCATCATCATCGTCGTCATCATCTCCGCGTCACGGCCAATGCTAGAAGAAACGGTCTCTTATCTCCGTTGCGACTTGTCGACAGTGCGGTGAGAAAGAAATTGACAGCAAGACTGTGAGAAAAACAATAAACGAGAACGCATTGGACAATAACAAAAAAAGAAACAGAAAGAGACGGTGGTGTTCCGTGTATATATCTGCGATTCTTCAAGACTGTGTGTGTGTGTGTGTGTGTGGGAGCGCGGCGGTGATAGAGCGCGACGAAATATGAGCGCACGAGTGCTGTACCCGGCGATGATGACGGAAATAAGCAGGAACCTCGGCGGTGGCGGACGAGCGTCGCCGAGCAAGGCCGCTCTCGCTCGCGTGCGGCGCGATCTCTTCGGCCCGGTGGACCACGCAGCCGCTCGGGCGCTCGCCGAACGCGAGCTCCGCACCCAATCGTTGCTAGACGCCGAGCGATGGGGTTTTGACTTTCATCTGGAGATACCGCGGCCGAATTCGCGCTACGAATGGGAACCGGTAACGGAGCACGACGTCGTTCCAGAGCCCTACGCTTTGCGCGGCATGCCCTATCTGAGAGAACACGCACCCGGTACGCCGAAGAAATTGCGTGCTTCCGACGATGACGACGCAGCCGCCGCCGTCTCGAGCACTGCCGCCGAGAGCACGACGTCGTTGGCGACAACATCGACAACACTGATGACTACGACGACGATGATAACGACGACGAGAATTATCGAGCAAATGGAAGCTGGTACCACACCGACGGCGGAGAGAACACCACCGCAGGAACCGAGAGTTCCGGAGATCGGCGACGCCGCGAGATCCAGTCATTTCTCCGACACGAACAAGAAGAAGAGAACGATAGAGCCGACCACCCCTATTCTACCCCCTTCAGCAAGGAAGCAACCAGTGATCACCGGTCAGTCTTGCACACACTTATTTTTACCGCTGAATAATCGCTTGATACGCGATGAGTCGCCGTTTCCGGCAATCGCTTATGTTATTCAACTTTCAACAATTCACCCATTTCCTCCTTGCCTTGATCTCGATATTGCGAAACGCGAAATCTCTTGTGATCCCTGATATCGTGCGAAATTTCTGATAAAGCTATTTACAATGAGCGAAGCGTATTATCGCAACGTTTTTTTAGCGATCGATTTGATTATATAAATGCACTTATGTTTATTTTCAAAATTTTGTTTGGTCGCACGCGCGCACGAAATTTACAAACTCGAGATACGCCGTTATCGACAACGACGACGATTCTTCACAGCAACGATGAAACCGCGCGCGTGTCGCAATTCACGGCAAAACGCGCCGCGACGTGTTCCGCTCGATTGCGCTACGTATCTTCGTTTTTCACGCCTCTAATCTGCTCGTAACTCGTCGTCACGCGTATCTGCCGCTCTTCGGAGGCAGTAGGTTCAAGGCGCGATAAAGTTTGTTTACACCTGCATTGCATATGCACGAGATCGGCGCGTATATTCGGCAGTCGCGTTCGAGTGGGAAATGATTTGTATTGTTTTCGCACCGGATGCCACTTATGTGCACGCGTCAAACATCGCACGTTTATTGTACTTTACTGTTTGCAATTGATTATTTGCGATTAGTCGTCTCGTGCAAAAAATTGTGTTAGAAAGAAATTAGGCGTTGCGACAGTTTATAAAAATCTATTTTTTCTAGAAAACTATTTTTGAAAAAACTTGAAAAATTTTTATAAATAAACGGGAAAAAAGCTTTTGCGCAAAAAGCTTCTAGAAAAGACTGAATTATTATGTACACTCACCGAAGTTAGTCACACTTTGATTGTATAAACGATATTCTCGATGTTAAAAAAAAAAAAAAATTACACGTGACCTTCGTCGCCCGTATATTTTATGTGTTATTTTTTCCGCTGGCCGCTTTCATATGCACATTCATTACCAATTAATTGTAAAACATTCTTGCAATGTTCAACTTTCTTTTTACGTGTGTATGGAATGCACGATTTTTGTCTTTTCTCGATAACATTTGAGAAATTAATTTTGTTGAGATGCGAGAATTATCGCACATTATACGCGTACGATAACGTTGAAAATAGACGGTAATAAATTTTTTTTTACTACTGTGGATAAGAAAAATTATTCGTCTGGCTCGTATCAAACGATAAAAGTAATAATAATGTTGCGTTGCACGAGTTGTATTGTAATACATGTTTTTTTTTTTTTGTTTTACATTGACGATGACGCAAACTCGATTCCGAGATAAAACAGCTAATTTATGTGAAATGGACACAGACTGTGCTTTCATAACGAGCGCTACTTACTTGCGATATTTTAGTTTTTTTAATAAAAGATGAAATAAATTCAAGTCAAACTTCACACCTTTCGTACCGCTTTCAAAACAAACATTCACATCATTATTCGTCGAGAGAAGCGCAATATTTTTGCACTCAGCAATAATATTTACGAAGAAGTCTGCTTGAACCGGAAAAAACACAGAGTCGCTGTCTAATTGAAATTGCATACGCGACACGTCACTGCACGTGTTATCATAATTTTTCGCATGCGAAGTTATCATTGTTGATACTGCTCTATACATATATTTACGCGCGAGCGATGTGTATCACGAACGATTTGCAATGCCAAATTCGAGCTTAATCGCTGTTCTTTGTTTGGAAATTTGTTTGATAACGGTTAATATTGGTAAGCGAAGATGAGACGAGATTGAGTCAATCGAGTGACATAATATGATTAAGAGATAAGCATCGATGTCAGTTCATAAAAGAAAAAAAAAGAAACAGAAACATATATATATGTGTGTGTATATATGCAACTGGGAGCTGAATTATTTAGATAGAACGTGTTTGACTACAACAAAATCGCTATCGAGACGTCTTCAAGTATCACTAGTTTATTTTGAGAGCAATAAATTATGCTGACTTTATAACTCGCAACTAATTATCAATTACTCGCGAGTAGAATCCTGTAGAAATTTCGAAGACACATCAGATTAAATAAAATAAGATACATTTATGTGAGAACGAAGTATTACAAATTTAACAGTTACAAAAGGACGTACAGAGGATTTGTGTGGAAGTAGCACGTTGATTTATTAAGAGAGAGAGAGAGAGAGAGAGAGAGAGAGATCTCATTTCCATTTTACATTATTAATGAGCGTTGTTTGTACGTTTTGGGTTTGCGTGAATATTTTCAGTGTGTGGTTTCTCAATTTCTATGCATTCGTATACACACTATGGTGTTGCAACACACAGCCATCTTGGCGATGCCACAAACCTCACACGGATACCCTCTCTCGCGTCTTCCTTTTTTCTTCTATTTATTATTCGGCCATACACGCCACCCACGCGACGTCACTATTTCTGGACGTGACTCCGTCATGTGTGTCGCACACGCGTGTACACGCGTGTAAATACATTTCATGTTTCTGCCAGCACGCGACGTCTTTGTTTATATTTTTATACTACATCGCGCGAAAAGCAAAACTGCACGTCTGCCTGCTGCAGAAGACGAAACACCGAACGAGAGAGAGAAAAAGAGAAAGAAAGAGAGAACATATTTACTATTTATCTGTTTACGTGTCGCAATGAATCACAACGGATGTCGTGTATTTAATGAAATTCAGATGAGTTTATCAAACTTAATGTCAGAGATTAGTGCGCAATAATAAATTGGCTAGGTTGTTCATATGAATATTCCGACGATGGTTCAAAACAAACCATAACCACCTTTCTTGATCCGTCTTCTGCTACTATCCTATCAGAAAGGAAGTACGCGACTTCCGGGACGCTGTTGTTTTCTTTTTTTTTCTTTTTTTTTTTTGTTACGCACGGAATGTAGAATAGGAAATCTATTCGGGTTATCTGTGCCTCTTAGGTAATTTCCCTCCCGCGCGCGCGCGCTTGAATAACGAGTTCGTAACGTATTTTGCTTTTACGGATATACAGTCATGGGGGCGCCAAACGATATTCCTAACGTACTTTATTAATGAGCCGCGCGGTCAGCTGTTGAAATCCATATGGGGTTGCTGGCCCCCGAGTGCACCCCCATGCCTTTCCTCTCTCATGACCCCCTCCACCCTCTCGTTCTCTCTACCTCTCCTCTTCCCTTCGCTTTCGGGATCCTTTGTGTCCCGCGTAACGCGTGTACGTCGAGTTTGCACGCGTGGGGAGCATCAGCTGTGCACGCAATTGCGCGTCCCTGGTTGTCCCGCAAGGGGCGGCAGACGATCGTTGCGAGGGGGCTCGGCATTTAAAATCAGGATTAGCGCCCGCATATCTCGTCCCGGCCATTTAAATTAGGGGTGAAATATATCGCGCAGAGTAATAATTGTAAAATACACACAATATCGTTTGTCTTATTTCGCGATTGTTGAATCTCGTAATAAATTCGCAATAGATGTTTTGAGTTTTTGTTGATTAAAAATTTGGTACAAATGTTAGACTTCCGAAAAGTTGCTTGTACACGTTTGTGATAACTTGTGATATAAAATAAACGTTATATTAAAATAACGCGCGATACATTGAAAACGTTGCAAACGCAGTAAGTGTTGATTAATTTTGAGATAAGACAAAATGGTTTCAGAAGAAGGGGCGAAACGTAGATGTTCGTGCGATTTTTGTAATTTTTGTCACGTGGCTTGGCAGACGACTCCACGTCAACGTGGGGGGTTGGAATAGAGAAAATTGGACAGATGCACCTAATTTCATCGTGGAAACCTTGCCAAATGGTATTCCCGAAGGGGTTTCGGGGGTGCCTTTGTACCTTCGGGGTTCCGCATCGCGCCAGCGTGTCGATTTATGAGTCACGTTCTCAACGAGTTCGCTTCTCTCGACACGCGACAGCAAAATATTGCGCTTCTGTTATTTTTCATTCCGATTTCATCGCGTGACTCGTAATATAATAATGTGACGCATATTTTGATATAAAAAAAAAGTTTAGACACTTGTCAAACAGTTGATCGGTTTTGTTTCTTGGACAATTTTTTTTTCTAGACGAATTTGTTTTGCGATAAGAACAATATTCATCCATTTGCATACAACCGTTCGAATAAGCAATATAAAATCCTTTTTATATTATATTATCTTCCGTTATCTTCCGTTGATATAATTAGCGCGCCGAGTACGATGCGCCGATATTATATTCCCAAGGTTATCGGAAGAAAGATTTCGCATGCATATACGGTCGTTAGTAGGCCTGATTGTGCATGAGGTCAAGTGTGGCATTGCATGCGATTGTAAGAAATCAGAATTTATGATAAGACTTGCTCACGTTATTTACCAGATGTCTTTTGGGACAGATAAACTCATTCCAGATGCAATGCATATCTCTCTAAACTACACACACACAAATTTCTTTTTTTCTTTTTTTTTTTTTTTTACGTTAAAACGCGACTTAAATAATTCACTTGCTTCGCCGAGATTAGCAAACAAACGCAGTTTCTCGCGTATTTCGTAACCGACGTCTTACCTCTTCAACAAAGTTTGTCATATCGGTTCATATAAAAATGTTTTTTTTTTTTTCATTTGTTTGTTGCAGACTTTATGAAAAGCCGTAAACGCAGCCTGAACGGCACCACAAAGAGCATGATAGAACCACCGGAGAAGATCACCCGCAACGCGGGTCAGATACGCAGCTAAGAGCTTTCAGCTTCCTTGTTTAAAGCCTCCGCCGTCTTCTTCCACCTCGTTCGTGCACGATGCGAGACAGTGTCAGAAGCGGAAAACTGCATCGCCGAACCAACGAGGGAGAGAGGAGGGCAGAGATAGACTCCGCGAGGAAGCGCGAGGTCCGCGTTGGCTGTGCCATTCACATAGTTTTTTATCCACCATGAGCGCGCGCGAAACATACCGAGATGGATAAATTAAAGAAAAGAAAGGTAAAAGAAAAGAGAAAGAACGGGAAGGTAGCGCTGTTTTCTATCATGTATACTTTCGTTTGCAATATCGCTTTGTAATAACAACAACGAAGAAAGAAAAGATTAATAAGATAAAAGGAGAAAAAAACGAATGCTTTGGTGGAAGAAGAGAGAAAAGAGAGTGTGACTCTCGTCGCTATTTTTTTATATGTCGCATCAATTTTGTATTAAGATTAGAATATAAGTGATAAACTATAAGAGGAATATAAACAAAAATTAGATTGTAGATAATATATATATATATATATGATTTTTGTGTCCAAATTAAAATTAATGTAATATATTCTTCGTTTATTTCTGAAACGTTCATAGAAAATTGTTTAATCGATGTCGTTACATAAACACTTTGTGAGAAAGAGAGAGGAGCGAAATACACGCAAGTTTAGGCTATTCATAGGGATTAGTCGGTTAGATTCTAGATAGAGATACAGATCAGTCAGATTCTAAGATACGGAGAGCATGCGTGCGTGCGTTATTCATTGGATCTAATCGAACGGAATGCCTAAGCTGGTCCATGGAATTTTAGGGACTCGTGGCTGCCGCGTTCTAATTTCCCCGGATGCTCAATGATGAGTTTTCCTTGCTGAGCAGTCGTTGGAGATTTTAGAAAATCTTATCGAAAACAAAGAGATATCGCGCGAGTTTTGACGCCTTGTATCCTTGAAACGCGCGTGATATCGCGACTATTATTTAACTTTCGAATTGTACAAAGCCTTATCTTAAACGAAATTTAATAATTTTGCGAATCCTGTGAAACGAATTGGACATAATTTAGAGAAAATAAAAGAAGAAAAAAAAAGGGCAGTTGCGATTCCGTGACCAGATGCGATCAGCTTTAAGGAAGGAGGAAACACGATTTAGCTGTAGTTTGTTACCCAAGTTTAAGCATTGATCTCCTGTACGATTTTAAGAAAGTACAGCCGATGCCAAATCACCACGCGAATTTTTCTTCTGTACCTATTAAAAAAAAATGAAAAAAAAAAGTCCATCCTCTCCTTTCTCCCTTCCCCTTCTTCATCCTATATCGCATTTCCGGCAGATAATGTGATGCGAGAAATACGTGATCGTTTAAAACTTTCACGAGAAAAGACGTTCTTTTCATGTGAAATAAATAAAATCTCGGATTTTCTTTAAAAAAACAAAATAGAGTTGACTTATTTTCGGAATCGTAACTATAAAAAAGGAGCACGCTGGGCGAGCGATAAAGGACAAAATAATAGTTGTAAGTGAATTAGTTTTTCGTGTTTTGTTGCAATATTTTTTTTTTCAAAAAATTTAATATTAAAATAGAACTATTAAATTATCCTACGATTTTTTCCGTTTTAATTGATTTCGAGACGACAAATTTACATAAGTTTTATAACATTGATTGCATCTACGTTTAGATTAAACGTAAAAATAAAACACAGATTCAGACACATTAAACTTTCTCTAAAACATGCACACACAAGAATAAATTTTGATATATACTATCTTTAATGAGAATCTCGAGTTATATAATCTTCATGGGGTATATAACCTTTTGTTAGTCACATCATAATATGACAGTATATATACTACCTCAAAGAAACAAGTGTGTCTTTCTTTTATGATAGTATATAAATTAAAAAAAAAACAAAAAAAAACAAAAAAAAAAACAAAAATAAAGAAGGTAAACTAGATACGATCGAAACTTTGAACTTTAGCTATCTAACGAGAAGTTAATAGCTTTGAAAATTGTCAACATAACTTCACAATTTATAGTTACGAAGGGAAAAGATTTTTGTTGAAAACTTCCGAGATCGAGCGAACTAAACGTTTTTCACCCAATGCGGAACAGATTTCGTTCGCGTTTACTTCGTTCGTCAACGAGTTTATAAAGTGTAATATTAGTATACTATCTAATTTTACGTTATTATCAAGTTCTATAATGGTAGCTGTTTATCATAGATGACTTTCTGTTTATCTCAGAGTAACTTGTTCTCGTAAAATATCCTACCATAATATTGCTCCTCTTGACATTTTCCCACTCGCCATTCCCTTGTTGAGATTATAACTCGAAAATACGACTGGTGGTGTTACAAAGCTATTTGTTTTTCAAAATCGACATACACGATAATTTTGCGAATACTTAAAACATCTAAAAAAAATCAAATCAAGTTTGAAGAAAAAAACCGCATCAATCGCGGTCTCAATTTTGTTTCCGCGTGGAATATCAAGCAGGTTCGAAATTACAAAAAATCTATGTAACAGTCAGTTGAACGATAATCAGTGATTTCTATTCGTGGCGCAGTTAGCACCTTGTGGTTTCGACGTTAATGCAACATTGGTCAAAACGAGCAAGTAATTTTAATCCAACAATGTGAAATGGTTTTTGCTTCAGCAAAAATAATATTCATACATATTTATATTTGAATTCGAAACAACGATAGTGTAAGTATTATACAAAATTAAACAGTTTGAAAGAATTTTTACACTCTGCGAGACAGCAATGCCGAATTAAAAGACGCTTCAGCAATTTTGGAATCTCGCAAGATCTGAGAAAGTCGAGACGCTTGGTGCCTGCCGTGAGAAAAAAAACTTGGAAAATGAAAAACACAAAAAGAAAATTGTATATCTATGTAACCCTGTGATGTATTAGTATGATCTCAGTAAACATAACTTAGCGTGTACTTCTTATCTACGATAATTAGAGTATATTATATGTACATGTGACAAGCAAATTGTGTGAAACGGACAGAATTGTCGCGTCGCAGAATATAAGAGTTATAAAAAAAAAGAAAACAAAACAAATCACGGAATAAAAATCGACGATTTATAAGGTAGATGCGTGCGCGTGTATGTACGAGTGAGTGAGTGCGAGTGTGTAAATGTGCACGCGTGAATGTGTGCTGCGCAGAATAGATGAAGTGCGAAGACAAAGAGAAATCAGAGAGAAAGAACACCCGGTGAATCATGCCTCATTCGAAGTCGATATACTCCGCGATATAAAAATTTATATATATATATTGTGTAACGACAAAATATATATTATATATATCATGTATAATTATATATAAACTATAACTATTATAAGAGAGTCTAAAAACTAACTAACTAACATAAGTGAATTGTGCCCCAATTGTTTATTAAAAAAAAAAGATCTATCTATAAAAAGCCGTTTTATCATTTTCTCTCCTCCTCATTTATCGCTTCCTGGTCCGGAACACCTGTTTTCTTTTTTTTTTTCTCATTTCCCTTATCGTAATATATGTACAGCTGTATAACTATAGAAAAGAGGTTGACCTTAGCGGCAGAAGAGTCTAGAGAATTAATAACGTGCTTTTTTCTTTTTCTTGATATACGATAAAGTGTACATCGTAAATGGCACAAAAAAAGTTTATAGAGAGTCCGTCAATTAAGGAAAATCACTGCAGGTGCAATTGCGCGATACGACGTGTATAAAGAAGCTTGTTTCTCCGACACTCCGGGAGGACAGGTGCTCGCGAGGCTCCGCTGGTAAGTGATTTTGTTTCGCCTTCGCGTCCCTTTTTAGTAGTCACCGCGCCCAGAGGCCAATTTTGCGGTTGTAACGGTCGAATTCGTCTGACAAGACGCGCGTGGAGTTAACTGGCTAAACGACGCCAATAGACAACGTGTATCGTGTCGTATCAAGCGTGAAAAATTCCGTATCGTATGTTAAAACGCGAAACATCATTGTCCTCCGCAAAATAATAATGCTATCCTATATAGTGACGTTCAACGAGCGAATTCGTTAAGCACATATTTATGTTTCCGCTATGTAAACACGATACAACTATAAGCGTATTCTAAATTTTTTATATTTTTGTTAATTTGTTATATTCAGAATTACTAGATACAATGTACGTATCCAAAGTTTTGAGAGTTCGAATTTTATTATTTTTTTATATTGTACAATATTTGACTAAAAACATATTTACGAAAAAAATTATATTTCACGTAAAAGGTTGTGAAAATGTTTTGAATAAATGCACACAGAGTGTCAACATTTTTTAGAATTCAGAGTTTTTACACCACCATTAATGGCTGGACAATCCAGACCGCTTACATCAATTATGATGATATATCGTGGCTACGTTGCGGGTGCAATTAGTGGAGTGCAATTTGAACGTTTCGTTTGCGAGGATGTAGTTTATCGACATCCGAGACGGGCGCGTATACGTAAGCGTCGTAAAGTACAAGCTAAACCTGTACATCGCGCCGCCGAAAATTTGCAAGTAAATTAACACAAACTGACTGGAGAACGTTGATGCGAAAAGTTCCTGGCACGTTGCATACAAAATATTCGCGGTTGCGCCATGCACGACTCTAATTGGATGAGCCATTTGCATATCAATTGTCACATTATCGTACGAATTTTCTCCACAATGTACATTGCATCATCAGATCGAGATATCTTACAGCAATAAGACATTTTTTTTTTCCATGTCAATAATTATTTTATGCACAATAATTATGTTCGAATGTATGTCTGACGCATTACAGTTAGCTGCCTCGCAGAAAAACAAATGTAAACTAATTTTGTAAATTGCACAGATAATACGATTACATTCGTAAAATTAAAAAATTGTATAATAATGTGGAGAGAGAGAGAGAGAAAAAAAATATAATAAACTGAAATAAAAGTTCTCGAGAAAAAATTAAATTCTGTACTTCAATGTCGTCTACGTCAGACTTTAAATGGGAGCTAAGAGACAACGTGCGCAAGGCGGTTAATTGTCAAAAGCGTTGACGAGGATACTACGCTCGAGAACCACAACGTCTATCTCCGACTTCTTTTTTTTTTTTTTTTGTGTCTCCCGTGTCCTCGTTGCGGCACGACGTAGAAACACGCGCGTTCACTGTAGTTATGCTTCTATGCAATCTCTGTTGCTAGGCGCACCTCGGCCCACCGACAATATTTTTAGACGATACGCTCACATGTCGCCACCGATTTTTGAATGAATCAGACAAGTCCTCTATATCTCAATGAGAGTAATAGTTGTTTGCTGTCATTACCGCCGAATGTTTTTCGATATATTTGTATTTGTCCAAATAAAAATTTTCAAAAAAAAGAAAACATGACTGTCAGTTTGATTTTTAATATTTTATCAAATAAAAAAATATTGAGCAATTTTTTTTCAAAATTAATATAAAGAATATCTTAAAAAATAAAAACCGTATATTTTTCTCATATGTTAATAATAAGTGGTAACAAGTGCGTAATAACAAAACGTTCAATTTCAACCGGAAATTTCGTTACCAAATCTTTGTTGCGAGAATCGGTGCGTGAAGTGGTTTGGTAGTGGACATTCGCAAAAATGTGCGGAAATTGTAGCGTGCACTCAGCTGCATCTCCCATTGTGGGGAATAAACGAGTGGTTAGCTCGTGATCTTTTTTATTTGTCGCCACAGAGAGTGACGACTCGTTTATTATTCATAATAAAAAAAAAATACAAAAACATCGAATTTGTTCGCGTTAAGAACCCGTCATACCAACCTGCATCCTTGGTAAGCGCAACATGCACATGAGACTTCCGGTTTATTGTGCGACACACGCATCTCAGGATTAAAATAAGATAAACCCAAGTGACGCGGCGATAATCATCCCGCGATGGACAGCTTTAAGACAGCTATTAGTCCACAGACTTGTGGACTTGCAATTATTCAAACTGAATGCAATTTATAAAACTGTTGCTAAGGTCTAAAGCAGACTAAAAGAACCTTGACTCGTAATTTGAATCTTCCTGTGTTTAAAAAAGCTTGAAGTGCTATCTTACGTAGAATTCTGAGAGAAAGAGAAGCGCGCGATTATATGTATATATATGTATGTGTAATATAAATAAGTATATACATATGTATATATATATATACTTATACTATACTTATGTTCTAATTACTTATGTATTTAAAAATACAAGTGAAAATTTTATATCAAGGAGAGTCTTACAAATTATTAGAACTTGCGTGTTCTTTGTCACGTTTTTTACATTTTCTTTACACATGTTCTTTATATTTACTCGTGTTTTTGTTTCAAGCTCAATTATTCTCGTATGGTATAGAATTGAAGCCGTTTGGCAACATTCGCGCTCGTAGTGTTGAATAGGTGAACTAAATATGTCGGTAACCGGTAACTCTTATAGAGAGATTGGATAATCGGAATCGTTTGTTGCGTCGATTAAAAAATATTTTGGAAAACATAGAGGAAAATATTCAAATCGTTGATGCGCAAATTAATTAGCGCGATTATAAATGATTTTTCACAAAGTGCGAATCTTTATCATCAAAACTGGCGCTGCGGTTATAATGATAAAACGACCGACGGAGTTTCTAGATTAGTTTGCTTGACGCGTAATATCGCTGTTCTTCTTTTCGCGCGAACTAGTTTCGTACATCTACAGAGAGGACTCTCGTCTAATTGTTGTGTTAGAAAAAAAACCACGTTCGATAAACAACAAATCGATTCGTTGTAATATTGCGAAATGGGCAAAATGGACGAAATGGCGAAATTTTGTAGAGAGATGCACTAACTATTTATAAATCTCGCACTTAAATGTATGTTACATGACAAAAGAGAGAGATTATCAAAGTTTAGTTTGCTTGTAAACCGGAAGTTGACGGCATCCGTGCAGATACCATTTGGTCCTATTTAGCACTGATAAGTTTAGTCTGCTTCCTGGTAGATGAGCGCGAAAAACTACAAGATAGCAACGGGAGACCATATAAAATTAAAGTTAACGACACAATATCATGTGTCACAAGCGTTCTCTCGAAAAAATCTACAAATCTATCGAAGAAATTATTTTCTATCAATAAATAAAAACACTCGTTTTTTTTCTCATTTAAATTGAATACTAATGAAACGAACATGTTTGTTTCATTAACATTTACACACTTGTGACAATCAGTTTAAAGGAATTTAAGCAAACGAGTGTTGTGGGATTCGTCGTTCAAAGACACACGGAACTTTGACAATCCAAACTCGGTAACAAACTATTTCATTTGATATTCCCGGCATCGACACCTCGTTCGACGACACCGTCTTCTCGAGTCTCGCGTCTCTGAGAAAACCCATACCAAGCCAATCTAAACTTTATTTTTAATCTGCTTAAATTGGACAGGAAGCAAGAAACCGAGAAGGTGGGATAGAACGGGGAGGAGAAGGATTTCGCGAGCCGTTATTCGAAGGTGTTTTCGGCATTATTTTCGGACGGTGACTACTCAGAAGAACGAGAGAGATAGGAGAAGAGAGAAGGAATAAAAGAAAGAGAGAGAGAGAGAGAGTCACGAGAGAGCCTTCCTCACACTCTCGGGCTCTTACAAATTGCGGCATGGGTGCAACGTACCTGTTGTTTACTACATAGCGGGTTCAAAGCCCGGTCAGTGCAACGGGTCCTCCACCTTCCCTACTTGCTAGTATATACATCCTCCCATGTACCCCGTTCCTTCCCGTCACGCCTCCCCACGGGAGAGATGCGTCCCATCCTCTGCTGTCGGCCTCTTCAAGGTAAGAGCAGAAGAGCGGTAGTTGCCTGCGGTTCCAATTCTCTTTCTCTCTCTCTCTCTCTCTCTGTTTCTCTGTCCCTGTCTTTGTCTCTCAGTCTCTCTTTCCTTCATGGATGCGCAAGACGAGGAGCCGGGCCGGGGACCGTACCGCTGCAAAACACGCACACATGGCCGCGCGATGCATCCGCGGTGCCGTGCATCGCGCGACGTGCATCCGTGACTCGGCAGAAATCGCTCCGACAGACGAACGAGTCCCGTCCACGAGCCAAACGAGCGAGCGAATAAGCGAACGCGAGGGAGCGCGGTAGTTCCGATGCGCGCGATAAGTGCTTTTTGCGCTTTCGTCGGACGCCCGCGGGAAAAAGGGGGTTCAACGTACTCGATAGACAAGCGAGAGGGAAGTACCTTTCCACGACGGAGGATGATCTATCCTTTTGCGCGAGATGCTGGGTACTCGACCTGCCTGAGCGAATAATCGTGTTGGAAGCTGCGGATACGAGGATCGCGTTGGAAAAGGCTCAACGCGAATGTGGGCATTATTATGCACTTAGCTCAAGATGTGATACCAAAACTAGTTTATATAAGAAAAAATACTGTGCGTATCCTGATCAATCGCATCTTTTAAAGACGGACATATTATCTCTACATACGTAGTGAAGAAAAATTAAAAAACTACGAAGCTTTTTTTAATGTGTTGCGTACATATGTATTTTCTCTTAAATGTATAAAAATCTCTCGAACGAAAAACCTCAACAGTTGAGAATCCATTTACTTTACGTTGTTTGCCGTCGGATTTGTTTTTCGTGCAAACATTAAATCTCGCGCTGTACATTTTGTACGTTTTTAGAGAGAAATCACATAATAATACTTAATACATAATGTAATTTTGACGCAATTAAAACTTCGATTTATGTACAAATTTATTTTCTCCGTGTTGTCTTATTGAAGATACAACGCGAAGAAGAAAGAGAAAGGAAGAGTTACCGACGCGATACAAAACAGAGGACGCGAGGAAGGAGTAAGGTTCAATAGTGCGGTAAACCAAGAGAGAAGAGACGGGACCAAACTAATCCCAACGAGCTCCGTACTACGACGTAGTACTCCAGTGGGACCAGAGTTCAAAGCCCGGTCAACACCATGCTCGCGCATCTCTCTTACTCTCTCCCCATTTGCTTTTTTTTTCTCTCCCTCTCTCTGCATGCCCTCTCTTCACCCGCCTGCTCTCCTCCTTCGCCTCCGACCATCCTCCGTTTCCTTCTCTATCTCTCGTTGCACCTCGGCCGTTTCACGACCACACATACGTGGATACACACACGTAGACACACGTGCGTGTACATATATGTACGTACGGAGCATCACCGCGATTCTCTCGGAGCTTCCCGGCCATCTTGCGTCTCCCTGGCTTCCTCTCTTTCTCTCCTTCTCTCGCAACAACGTCGTTGTTCGGGCCGCGCGCGCGGTGATTCATCATCGGTTGGAGATAAGCGGCCAATAAAAGGAACCGTAGAGGGCAGCATAGGAGGATAACAACATGCTCCGCGCGATCCACGAGAGAAGATATCGGATAACGAAGATGAAAAACTGCGAATTGATACCTCCGAGTTCCTCGTCGTTGACCGAATCGCGTGACGATATTGTCACTACAGCGTAGAATGACTTGGGCGAAAGTAATTTTGAAAAAAAATATCGTAAAATTACTTTACAGTATTTTTACGAATCAATTGTTAATAGTAAAAACTTGATTCAAAAGATAAAACCTGCGACATAAGTGATCGAGTTTTTTGAAATTCAAACGTAGCAATCGTTTAGCATCGACGCGATTAGCCAAATGTATCATACATCTGATTTTATGGCTCCGGGGCAATATGTTCTCGTAAATGAGGATTTTATAGGCAGAGAACCGATAATTCGAGGATTTCTGTTCGACTATACATCTCGGAAGAGACCGGTTGCACGGACGTGCTCATTAAAATATCGTTTGATCGTCACTCCGAAATTATTTACTCATACCCCGGTATTATTTTGTCGACACAGTGACTTTAATAATAACGTTAATAATAACGTACTTCCGTTTCTCGCAAGGAATATGAAGTATCGCGAGACTGGCTAACGATATGCAATTGTGTTTCGCAAGAAACTTGTTGCGAACCACGAGGTGGATGAACGCAATTGCGGATCTTCGTGGAATTGCGATATAACTTCGATAGAATATATTATTAACGGTCATATTTAAAAATTCTCTCATTCGACGGAAAAAAAATGTACATAAATCGCGAAGAAATGCAAATGTCGGAAAAATGCAGAAACGCGAAAAAAGAAACCATGAAATATACAATTGAACAACCTTAATTGAAAAATAAAGTTATGTGACAAAAGGGAGAGGGAGGAGAGAAAGAGAGAGACAGAGATAGCATTACGTAGAATTAAGTTAAGGATTAAAATGCGCTGCGTATGAATAATTTATACACGTTTAACTGCTTCTTTCTGCAATTGGAGAACAGCGATAAAGGTCACAGCACTCATACAGAATCGCACTTTCAAGGCTTAAGTCCGGTTGATTCTTCCTGGACAACCGGGGGAGTAATCGAGTAATGGTTATCATTAGCGACTTGCGCTTTATGCGTGTTTATCACGGAACTCACTCTCTTTCTCTCTCTCTCTCTCTCTCTCTCTTTCTCCTGTATGTGGCATATACGACGCGCATATAAAAGCGCAACGTTTATACATCTGCCGCCGCATGCACCATTGCTCGCGATGTTAAGCCGCTGATGCGGCATCTCTGCAAAAAGTTGCGTTTGAGTCACGAAGCGTACAGGCTCTGTGACCAAGGAGATGAGAGTGAATACGGTCTTTCAGAATCGGTCATGCGCTGTTAATTAACCACACGTCCCGATATTAATTCTCTTGTTATCATTACAAGATCATTTGCCGCGCAATCAGAATGATGTTCGTTGCGTAAAGCAGGTGTAAAATCACAATGTCAACAAGCCATTATGACCCAAGCGTTTATCCCTTTACTGGGCGAGTAAAAATTGATAAGTTCGAAGATTCTAGTCGCAGATCGGATAAGTTACTTTTCGAAAAATTAATTATGTGACGTATAAGTAAAAAAATAAAACTTTTATGCAACGCATCACGTTGTCCGCGTTTTACGCCTGCATTTAATTAACGACCGAAATATGTAACTAAATGTGACTTTCCTGGTTTTCCGATGCGCGCGGGAAGAAAAATTATAGTTTGACCAGGAACCGTATTGCGGGCGAGTTTCTGCATACACGCGCAAAAACGCGTATGCGAAAATCTTTTAAATATGTGGCATCGCGTACTATGCTGGCGGCCTTGAGCGTAAGAGATCTGTTTACGAAAGAGACATTGACCTTTCTATGGTGTTTCTTGCCGGTAATGGCGTTTGTCGAAAGGGAGGAGAGAGAGCTTTACAGCCGTTGTGCGCAGAGATTCTCTCCGTCCACGCAATGTTTGATGACTCTCGTCATTACGGAACTTACGACGTTTACGATAGAACGTCTTCTCTCGAAGCGGCTCGCGAGTATGATTATTGTATTTTTCTCTGCTTCGCCTTTTCCTAATTTCGCATAAAAAGTAATTTAAGACCAGACTAGGGAGTTCCTCGTAAACACAAATAATTCACACGCGTTTTATTGACTATGAAATTCCCTCCCCGTATCTTAATGAATTAAGATATAACCGAGAACAGAACGCGCGAGAGTAGCACGTGTGTTTATTTATTGTTTCAAAAGATTAGACGACGGTTACTGGTCTTCATTGTGTTCAAATAGGCATCGCGATAAGACCTAATCTGCCATGTATATATATACCGACTCGTTTTATCACCCTTCTTCTTATCGACTTAACACGAGGCAGTTTCAGACCGTTTTGCTCGGACATTTACCGTAATGCAAAAAAAAAAAAAAAAAAAAAAAAAAAAACAGTGTCGGAATTTCTCACTAAATTCTCGTCACTTCTGCGGTGGCAATTTGAATAAAATTGACAGAACGTATTATTATCTATCATTGTGAATAACGCGTGTGAGAAAGAAGCGAAACCGCGAGAAAAAGTACGGAATATTCGATTTCTTTTGTACGTCTCTCTCTTCACCGCCTCCTTCTTCACGGTCGATTTTATTAACGCAGAACGCAAGAGCTCTTCTTGCAGCGCACGCTCAATTGTAGTTTCTTCCGAGAGTTGCGCGAGGTTAGGAGATTGCATTCCTCGAAGTAATTTCGGTCCAAGGCCCTACTAAGGTTTCCTCCTCTCTCGATTCGCTTCGCTAGTCGCCGGGGATCGTATCCGCGATTGCCTCTCTCTTACTTCGGTATGAAATTGAAGCCATGAATTGCAAAACGACACAAGCGCGATTTTTTAAACGCCGCGTGATGAGCGATCGGTATCATTTTGCCGATCTCACTTGAAATTCTCTTGTTACTAATAAAAAAAAAATAATAAAAAATAAGACGATTAAGATTTTGATGCGAGAGATTTACTTCTGCTCTGTCGCCGCGCAACAATGTGAACGAAATACCATCGAAGGATCGAAACATCTTTAATTGCGTAATTACAGGGGATCTTCGGCTCTCGAAAGGTTTACACGTGACGGAGCAGTCCGTTGGAAACCACTTCGGTTTTTTTCGGTTTTCTACCACGGGAGAACAATTTTCTTGTCATAGGAGTGGACGTTGAATTTAAAAAAAAAAAAAAAAAAAAAAAAAAAAAAAAAAAAAAAAAAAAAAAAAAAAGAGAGCTCTTGAAGGGCGACAGAGGATTTCCTGACTATAAACTTTCCCCCGTGATAAACCGAAGATTTGTCCCACATAGGAACTATAAATCGAATTAAATAGCGCTGAAAAAATGTTGACCGACCGAAGTATATATGATAATGTTGCGTCTAAAATAGCAAACATTCTATTTTAAAATTGTCATCTTACTCGAATAACTTAAAAAAAACACGGTGTATGAGCTTATATGTTTACATATCGACTAGAAAAACTTTAATAATACGCGCACAATAATGTTTTTCTATTTGTTACTTTACAAATGCAATGTACTTTTACATTTTTATATGTGCTTGAATATGTATTGTTCGCGATAATGTACAACACATAGCCACTGACAGGAAAGATAATTGTAAAGTACGGTCTCTTTTAACGAGAGAAAATAAGAGATTTTAAATCAGTAAAAATAACTCTCTCTTTCCTTCTCTCTCTCACAGCGATTATCTTCACTGTGGGAAGCAGTGCGCACGGACAAAACTTTCTGTGTCTGTCTGGTAGATATAGCCACTTTGTGGTACAATCGTGTCTCACGAAGGGAAAGGTTTTTGTTCGGTGCAACCCTTCGACAACAGGTCGTTGACCGGGAAATGACCTGCATCATTTTATGGTTCGCCAGTACCTGTTCGTGTTGCTAGAGTTACAACAATGTTGCTAGAGAGACTCGCTCAAGTAACGCGGAGAAATTTGAGCCAGTTAAAAGACGTGAAACAAAGGAAGACTCGGTCTGAAAAACAATACTTCTACACAAAACTCACGGTTTTTATCGAAATTTTAATCTCAACAAAAATATTTGCAATGTTGCACATATTTCCGCTTTGTTAATTTATTGTCTTATCGAAAATTATCAATTTACAATTTTATACTTGTAAACTATAGGTTTTTTAATAAGTTTAAATCGTCATAAATCGTTTTTTAAGAAAGCATTGAACTAATTTTTAAAATGCAGCAAATAATTTACTTATTAAATTTTATAAATATCTTATGTCTATTTTTACAAAAACTGTTTTCTCTCTCTCTTTCTATCTTGTTCGTACATGGTGATAAATCCGAAGGAAAGAAAAAGAAGAACGACCATAGCAGAATCAAAACACCTCGGGTAAGAACTTGTAATAAGCGGGCAAGCAACGTTACTGTAGAAATTACTGCCGGCGAGATGTGGAAACGCGGCTGTAATTTGATCGAGAAGAACGAACACAGACAGGACGTCAGAACTCGAGCAAGAAACCGCGGAATGAACTTTAAAAATAACTATGTACATCGTGAAAAAACGATGCGCAGCTTCACTGAAATTTCTTGCTCGTCTTTTTAATGGAAATAAAAATCGGCATAATATGGAAATAAAAGTCGGAAAAGAAAAAAAACTGTAAAAAGCAACAAAAAACTGACATGCCGTAATAAAGAATTCGATCTGTATTTCCTGGTTTATTAAAGCAATTATAATTTCTTCGCTTCCGAAAGTTGCGGTTGTGATTGCAAATTACGAGCTTCGGATTGGAGAATGTGCGCGCACGCGCGCCTACGTGTGTAATCAAGGCTTAACCGCACCGAAACTATAGTAAATTCATTAACCGGCTGTGTGTATATATGTAGCTGCTGAGATATCCGGAATATCCCACGTAACAAATGGCGTATTTATTGTTTAATGCAATTTATCAGCAATGTTCGGAACAGTCGTTTTGCGCGCACAACACGTTCACGCTTTAATAAAATCGAATAAACTACGCACATGGCTTCGTAAATGTTTCACGCACGACAATTACGTCTCTTAGAGAACATTTACTGCTGTGACCAAAATAATATTTATTTCGAGTAATAAAAACACTATTCAACAGTGAATTGTAATCGCTACGATAATGAAAAAGTTTTGTCATTGTTAGATATGTATTACTTTTGACTTTTATGCACTCGTAAAAGTTGCAAAAGTATATGAGAGAGCACAAAATTCTTTCTCAACCACTTCGCTGTCGATTACTAGGGAGAGGGACGCGCTGTTTTTTTTCCCGATAGTATCACGAATCGAGTAATTCATCGTGACACATTGCACCTGTGATACGTGCATCGGCCACGGCGCGCATTAAACGCGCGTACATCAGCCTTGGGGCGGTCTGCTTCTTCGGCCTGTCCGCTCATACCGGCAATCACGATAATCGCGAAGTTTATCGGGGAGCCCTTCCTGATTAACGAGCAGTCGCGTCAAAGAACGCCACGGCGATCGCGTGATCGGAGCCATTGTGTTTTCCAAAAATGCGATACGATCGTTGGATATCAGAATTTGCATAAAGCGCCGTGTATCTTTGTGGATTATTGCGCCCGCTCCTCTTCCTCCCTCAAAAAAGATCATATTTTCCCAAAAAGTCCGAAGTCCCCCCGTCCTTCAAAATTCATGAATATTTCATTGGTAATTTTCGTATACGTGTGCTCCATTAATTTTCAGTATCATTATCGCGATTTCGTCTTAATTATATTATAATTACGTTAGAGATTCGTCCACGATCGCATTGTTGTTTTAAATTTTGTTCAAGAAAAACAGAATAATAATCGACTGCCAGTTTTTTAACGACATGTATACAGTGCAAAAATGTTGATTAAAATCAACACTTTGTTGCTACTTGTGTTGCTACGTCGGATAATATATACCTGCGACAGTGGTGCATCAAAATACACTCGCTGCGCCAGTGACCAGATTATCCGCGGTATCGCGACGATAATTCGTAACTGGTTTGCGGTTACAGTATGATGATGCGATGCACATGGAAGTAAATTACACCGATATTCTTTTTTAGACTTGCTGTAACGATCGGAGTAAGTAGCACGATGCGCCGTGATATCCGTAACGTATTTTAATCACGCACACAGACGCGGACGCGTACGTGTATGCGATCGTTGAAATGAATGCGCGGCGATAATTCCGCGGAATTCGATCTCTCTTCTCTTGTGCCTTCGGCACAAGTCGAGATTCGTCGCGTCTCGAAATGCGATCGTGCGTTCAACGTTTCCCGCGTATAGTTATTAAAGCGCACTCGTGATATTATCAGTAACATCGAAAAAAAAAAAAAAAAGACACGCCCATGAGCAACAAGCAATAAAATACTTTTAAAAATTAAAAAAAAATGTTTTGAGTTTTGCGCGCGCGGCGATTTTACGCGATATAAATTATTGAAGGGATTTACTGTATTTTGGCGAATGCAAAAAGTCGAATTTTTCATTGTTGCAATTCGAACGTCGTCGAGACAATGTGTAAAACTTTCTGCGAAGTTTCGAAGAGAGACAAGAAAATTGTAGTCATTACTATCACTGTCAGAGTCTAATGGGCAGAAAAGCAAGGAGCTAATATTTTGCCGGTAATGTACAGTACTGGCGTTTGTGTGCATAAATCACAGAAGGCCCTAATCTAAGTGCGCGGTATATATACGCTCTTGTGCGGTGGATACATCTGGACGACCGTGAAAACGAGTGCGCAGCCGATCATCCCGGGGGCTTCGATCCCGATCCGCCCTCGGCGAGAGAGAAGCTCTCGACCCGCATCGCCATTTTTAGTCACGATCCGGAGATCCTGGCGATGCATGAGCGTCTCTCTCCTTTGGCTAAGGTTATTTTCATAGCGAGCACATTTATCATCACTAAAGCGCAGATGTTTCTCGGCAGAAACAATATTATCTCCGTGCAATATCGTCCAATTAAAATGTCGTGATTACACATTACAGCTTGTTGGCTCTTTGAAATTTATTTAAAAATTGCAGAGATATCCGATTTTTAAAATTCTATTTATATATTGTTTTTTTTTAATATAAAAATATAGATAAGAAAATATTATTGTATCTTTTACGATGATAAGTATTAGCGCGCACTCATTAGACACAGTTCGATAAAACCAATCAGCATCGCGAAAAAGACAACGGTAAAAATTCTTCGCACATACTTTATTTTTTGGGAAAAGAATATACGTTGTTGTTACTATTTTATATTTTAATTTAAGCTCTTTCTTTCTCTTTATCGTACAGTTTTTATGAAATTACCCGAATAATAATTTTTCACCATCAACTTTCCATTGAATCTTTCAATACACTGTGATGAGATACAGAAAGGAAGCGCTCAGCATCGTGTACTACACACGATATACCAAGAACGCCGATTCGAAGAAGTAATCTTTCAAGCTTCAAGAAATTTCGTAAGCGCATGTGTAACGACCTGATTTGCTGAGTTTATCGAACTTGTCGCTTGATTGCCTTGAATTCGCCTCTTGTGCGGCGCATTTTTGCATCTCGGTTTTCCCTCGTCAGTTTTAATTAAATAAAAAATTCTATATCAATTGTTGAACATTTTCAAAAGCAACGAGAAAACCATTTTTTTCCTGCATTAAGCAAATTTAACACGATGACAGAAAAATTAAGAAATGATTAAGAAACAGTCACTTACCATTACAAGCTGAATGTCATCGGTCGTGCAGCAATCACTTCGCCTTAATCAATGCATGTAGTTTTTCCTCCTTAATTTTGCGTGGATTTCTTACAATACACCATGATACACTTGTATATGTTCTTACACATCTTATATACACATAACACTTGCGTTCTTACGCTTATATACACTTTGATACAGATGTACACGCGATTACGAAACACGCGATACACAACACAAAGGCACTATTTACACTCAACCGTAAAAAAAAATAAAGAGCGTCACATTATCACTTCACTTTTATTCACTGTTACTATTATCATCATCACTTAAAATCGTCGACCGTAAAATTATCCGACACTTCCGACGTTTATAAATTTATGTATTCGGCACTCTCTTAAAACATCCGTCGTTTTGCCGACAATCCCGACACACACTCAAATGATATGTGAAAGTCACAAACACACGAATCCGATGAAGCGCTATCGCTCCCAAAAAAAGATCGGAACGGAGATTCGAAAAGTAAAGCGCCATAGTGGCGGCCGCGGACCGTTACGTAAACATCGTAACAAACAAGGAGCATTATTGTACCTGTCCTTCACTAATAAATAAACAGTTCCGCTTTTCTGACGTTCCTTCGCGATATACTGCCTGACGCTCCATAATTTTGGATATCACTCGCGATGTCGCTCGTTGTACTATGCGAAACGAGAACGTTCGCGAATCTCACCCGACGGATCGCGATCGCGGCTGATTAATCACGTCCTGTGGTCCGCTAATAAATAAACAGTTCCGCTTTCCTGACATTCTTTCGCGATACTTCTCGACGCTCCACAATCCTGGATATCGCTCGCGATATCGCTCGTTGTATGATGCGAAACGAGCGTGTTCGCGAATCTTACCCGACGGACCGCGATCGTGACTGATTAATCACGTCCGTGGTCCACTAACAACTACAGTTCCGCTTTCCTGACGTTCCTTCGCGATACTCCTTGACGCTCCACAATCCTGGATATCACCTTTGCCCTTGAAATAGTGTATGGACCAACCTGAAACGATCCGCTAAGTTACTTTTGCACCAAACCATCCTGAATGTCACTCGCGATGTCGTTCGTTGTACGATGTCGAAACGAGCACGTTCGCCAATCTCACCCGACGGATCGCGATCGCGGCCGATTAATCACGTCCCGGGGAACAATTAACTACGTAATGATCGCGTCTGTTAGAATTTCGACACTCCCGACACTGCTCCCGCTTTCTTGACGTTTCTTCGCGATACTTCTTGACGCTCCACAATCTTGGATATCACTCACGATGTCGCTCGTTGTACGATGCCGAGCTCGTTCGCGAATCTCAACCGACGGATCGCGATCGCGGCCGATTAATCACGTCCCATAGAACAATTAACACCATAATGATCGTCTGTTGTTAGGATTCGACACTCCCGACACTGTTCCCGGTTCATGCGCGATACATTCGCTCTCGGAAGAGGTGAAAAAAGACGCGAGGAATGCGACGCGTTCGCACAATTTGGCTGTGTACACTAGCGACTAGCGACGTTGCGATCTAGAGTTAACTGCGGTTTCGAAATTGATCACGTGACTACGGTCAACTTCGCGCGTCGCGCTGTGCAGCGATAGTGCACTGGTCAACGATGCAAAACGCGTCTTGTCAAAATACGATGAACGGACATGAATTGATCGAAGCTCGGCTGGCTGAAAGATAATCGTCCGTCGTTTCGAGAGAGATCCGACAGTCCCGATAATTCGAAACGCATTCGGGCGACAACAGTCTCGCGGAAAATGCGTTTTCACTTTGTTCGCGCACACACCTGCGATATAAATTCTGATCGGTGTGCTTTCAAAATTAGGCCGCGATTTCTTCTCACCTGCGCAATATCTTTACGACGATTATATCGAAAAGAAATGTGGGCGCGTATTACAACACACTGTAAACCTGTTGACACACACACACGAACTAAAGACGACCCTCTCTCGTTAAATGCCGCTACTCCGAACGCTTTTGTTTGTATTCGACTTGGGGCCATTCGAGACGAAAACAAAAACACGCAAGGTACACCGCAAGTAGTCGCGACTCAACTACGCACTAGCGACCTGCGACGCGAACTGAGCCAACGGCGTTTCGAAATTCGGTCAAAGTGTCTCGGCGATTTCTCGCACGACTTCGATATCTTTCTATTCAAATATTAATCAAACCATTAACATTATCGGAATAATTTAATTATAGCCAAAGATCGAATTGCCCGAGAATTTCGAGAATATTCGACACTTCTGACAAATATTGATGTAAAATGTACATGTACAGCATCTAAAGAATAATAACATGAATCCGAAATTGAGCGTTTGACTGGAAGTAAACAGTTTCGCCCGTGAGAGGGAGAAAGAGTTCTTTTGGTTTTGTGTGCTGTTCTTTCAACCTCTGTTATCGTTCTGTCGATCAGCCGTTGAAGGCTGGAGTAAAGTGACGCATAAAAGAGGAAATTTTCTTCTTCTCTCGCGGAACGATTCGGTGTCGATCGGTGCATAAAACATCGTATAACAAAACTCAATTTTATTGTTATTCCTATTATTAGTTAAATTCTTCGATATTTAAGAAAATGTGTCTCACCATGAAGAGCATGTGTTTCCCTCTTAAAAAAAATCTTTGAAAATTCCATGTTCATTCCTTGTTGTAATCGTGGTATCATCTGTTGGAAGATCTTAGTCACCGTATACTGTGTCTTGGTTATTCGACACTGCAAGTGTACGGAGGTATACTTCTAAGATTACTCTGGCGACAAACTCTGTTGCCAAGGGATCGCATTACATCACTCTTAATCAAAATTTCACTAACGTGACTACATTTTTGACGTGTTGGCCACCGTAGGATATAATTATTACGTTCTTTATGCGTCGCATAGGAAAAAGTCGCGCTTTGACGAAAAGATGCGCCGGAGAAGATTTACCGTGTTAGTTTTCATTGGCAAATTCGTCGATCGATTTGGGATGGATTTCTTCGTACAGAAAACAATTACTTACACAGATGTACTTGTGACATCGGATTAATTCCACCTCTTTGATATAGTTTTCTATTATCTCGCCCGTGACCATCAGGTTCAATGCGCGATGAAATCGATCGGCATTAATCGCGTGCGGAACGAAATGATTTTCTTCTTCATATCGAAAACACGTTCCTTGTCAGCTTCGTTCGTTTTTTTTTCTTTTTTTTGCGTAGATTGTTAGCGGGACTAGAACGAAAGAAAGAGGACGTGGAAAAAGAGGCACAAAATTCGACCGCGAACGACAGCGAGAAAAAACAAAGAGAAAACAACAAGAAAATATATGATTTACGTCGTAGGAATGTCAAGGACTTTGATACTTTCTTTTTATCGTCTCTAAACATACTTGAACGATTACAAATTCTTCAAAAGTAATCAATTTAGAAAATCTCGGTTATTTCAAGTAATCACGTTTTGTTTCAACTCGGAGACATTTGTCTTGATTATAACATTATGTATCTCATTCATCGCGTCAGATTATGGAAGGATTATCATCTTTCTTTTAGTTTTCTATTTTTTTTTTTTTTTTTTAAATTGGTGCCAACAGTATTGACGGTTCGCATTAGTGGACTGTCCGCGAGAGTCATTCTGAAAATAGTTCGTGCGTGTTTAAGTGCAGCACCCGAGTATATTGAAAAGACAAAAAAATATCGTTAATGGAAGATTAAGTTAAGAAGAGGCTGAAATATTTATTTCAAAAAATAAAACGGCAAATTATCACCGTCGAAAAAATAATCTTTTTAACTGCGTTTAACGGGGCGACTGTTATACCCATATAAAAAAGTATTCAGGAGAGAGATAATAGCGGCGATGATAAGGGTGGAGGAATATTCTTTTTCAAACAGCTTCAGAATATACTCGTGCTTACTTCGCGTATTTAAAATGCAAATCCGTACACCAATAAATCTTTAATACACAACGATTCGAACGAAAGCGGTATAAAGAGAAGAGAGAAGAAATAAAAGAGGCGGAACAATTTTCTCTTCTTCTCTTCTCTCTTTCCTTTTATGTTTCTTTAAGTTTTATATTATTTGTCGGGGTTTTTTCGTCCAGAAACGTTCCTATTTTCTACGTCAAGCGTTGTCAAGCGACATAATCGATTTAACGGGTCGTTTTGATTGGCAGCGGAAGGTATATAATCGCGATTCTGTAATTTTTTTTCTGCGAGTCAGGCCACGAACGGACCAGCCGTCTCTCTAAAGAAGTATAAAGGCTGCCCGTTTCAGTAAATTGCATGCATGCTTACCGATGCAAACTCGTGACCTTTCTGCGAGAGCATGTATGTATGAGTGACGTCATCGTTCTTGGCATACTGATCGCCTACGATTGACTCTCTCTCGTGCATAGGATTGCTATCAAGCCTACGCGTTTCTCGATACGCATACAAACAGATATTCTCTAGCGAAATAAGAAGAAGAGAGATAGAAGAAGAGGATATAAACCGAGAAGGTAAGAGAGAGAAGGAGAGAAGTCGTGTGTTTGCTACTCGGTCTTGCTCGTGGCCTTTACGACGTGTAAATCACGAATCCGAGACACCAAAGATCCCTCGTCTCGTATACGACTGCGCTGTTAAAATGTCCCCGAAGGTTTTACGATCAAAGCGGGGTCTCTCTCTCTCTCTCTCTTTCCGAGATACGGTGAATTGAATCGAAACGAGCGTGGTTCTTTAAGTTTGGAAGTTGTTCCGGGAATATAAGCGCTACGAAACGCGCAGTTTTATTTAGAGGGTGCGAATACACGCACGAGATGTAACTGTAGCGATACGGGAGGAATCGATCGTAAAGATGCGCCACGGTCGAATCGATAAGAGTTGCCACGTCACATTCTTACGAAATCGTCACAAACAAACTATTTTTCTCTCCCTTTGTAGAGCACTACAGGTTAACTTTGAATTTTATAGATGCTATATGTCGTAATATGTGAATTATATGTGTGTATAAATTATTGGTATATCGAATAAATAAAAAGTTTTTGTGTCGAACTTCAATGTCGAACTTCAAAGTTCTTCGGGCCTAAGATGATTCAGTATATATTGTAACACAACCAGTTTTTTTTTTAGACCTCAAGCTTTTGTGTAGAAAATAATTGTCCGCTCGGACGTCTGACGGTGATCCTGACTAAAATATTCCGAAGCACGAAATACTTTCGTCCGGCAAAACATATTTTTATAGACGAAGGCGCGAACGGCTTGAGAAAAAGCGAGCAACGCAAGCAGTCTCGAGGGGCGAACACCAGGATGGACAGGAGGACAGGTTCGGGAGAGAAAGCAACGGAGGTAATAAAAGAACACATTCGAGAGGAAGAAAGAGAGAGAGAGAGAGAAAGACAGGGAAGGAAACGGTGGCAGGATACGAGCGTGCTGCAGTAGCCTCGAATCCTTTCGCTGCGAAAGGCGATTACGTCAAATCAACCCGCGCAACGATACCGGCGATATCTATAGCGATTGTCGCCGATTCGTCTGTCGACGACGGTCACCAAAGATGTGCGTCAGAAAAATTTGTCGTAGACTTCTCGACTGCGCTAAGTCCTCTTCTCTCAGGAGGCCTAGAGCTAATCCTTGAAAGGAAACAGTCGGCCCCATAAAGCTCGTTTTTATGACCCGTACATTATTTTAAAAGTGGGATATCTGCTGCGAACGTCTAAAAATGTGAAGCGAATTAAGTAATATCCCGACAGCGCTTAAAAACATTTTTCATTCGCTACTGCGCTATAAAATTGCAGATAAACTTCAGGGAGATTTCGTTTCGCAGACAGAAAGGTTGAGTTACGGATTTTATGACTCCGAAGCCGTAAGCGGTTTAACATTTAAGTTTAATCACTCGAGATGCGCGAAAGTTATCTGTTGTAAAAAAAAAAAAAAAAAATACAATAATTGGCGAAATACTTTTATGTGTTGCGCATTTCACAGTAAGAAAATTAAAAAAAAAAAAAAAAAAAAAAAAAATTTTCTTTTTTTGGTAGAAATGCAGATTATTTTCTTCAAAACACACTTTGTATATTTTAATACAAAAGAGGTGCTATGAATAGTTCGCGAATCAGTCACGGGGACGAGGGTACCATCTCGTTGGACAAGAGGCTACGGCAGGAGGAAGATTCGATGATTTTAATCTCTGTTGATGTCCTGCTTCGCTCCTTTCTTTCTCTCTTCTTCTCATTTTAAGTCGTAAGCCTCTCTCCCGCTTCCACTTCGACTTTTTTTTCCCCCTCCCCCGATCTTCTTTTTCTCTGCGTCCTCCCGCTGTTTTCTTCTTTTTGATTCTTCTCTCTCCTTCTTTTTTACTTTCCTCCCTCTCTTTCTCTCCTCTTCTCTCCCTTTTTTTTGCCCATGTCTTCCGAATGCTATTACGTGCGGTTGCTACCGCGGAGAGCGCAACTACCGATCAGCTCTGCCCAGAAGACGTGGAACGGGAGGAACTTACAATTAGGCAATTTAAATCAACCGTTTCGATCCCTACGGTGGTGACGCCAATTACCATATTTCATATTACTCACGGACGAAGGAATAAAGGACCGGGAGGGAGGGACCTACACGGCCACGCTACGCTTCTGGATTATGAAATAAATCTTCGCCCCCGAGGTGCGCGCACGAGACAAAAATATCTTCCGTTGCGGAAAATAAATTTGCCATTGTTATTATCTGGTTTATGGACAATTACCACGAAGCGATGATATCAGATATCATGAACGAAGGATTTATCTGTAAGGTTTCTTACTTACAGTTAAAGTCGAAGAATTATTTTTTTCTGAAAAAAAAATATCTCTCAAACACACACGCGCGTAATTTATTTTTACACAAAAATATTCTCTGTTCGCGTACATCGCAATTTCAATCGCTTATTCTGTACTCATAAAGCTCTGTGCTTGTTTTCTTACGACTCTGCTTGAAGTCGTAAACGCAAATGGCATCATGACGTGCTCGATAAATAAGTCCTTAGCGAGGCGGCTAAGTAAAAAATTGCTCGACTCTGCTCGCGATGTTCGTAATGGGACTTTGATTAACGCGAACGTTCTAGCAAATTGAGAATTGGCCTCTTGTCTGCAGGTGACAGGCCGCATAGATTGGCATAGATTAGTAAATGTGCGCGAATCGCTGACAAAGCAGCGATGATCTTGACTCTCGTCGTTTCGATAGTCTCTCCAGAGCTCGTACGAACGCTGCTGGATTTGAAGTAGCAGAAATTTCTCCGATTAAAAAAAAAAAAAAAAAAAAAAAAAAATTACTGCGAGTGGATTTTTGTTAAGGATCTAAGTGAGTTCCGGAAAGATGCGCTGCACGAGAAGAGCTTCGTTTCACATTGCTGTGACTGCGCTCACACATTGGCACACAAGAAAAGTGGTCGTGCACGCTATCGTAGTATCTTACCGTACTGTACATTACTGCACCGTACGGTAGAAGCGACGCCGAGCACGGCGTATACGACGAGGAGAGCAGGACAGAGGAGGATAAGATGGGAGCGAGAAGAAGAGAATAACACAGCGTGCGCGGTTTTGCCTCTTTTGCTAGTTCTGCCTTTTTTCTTCCTCTCTTCTTCCCTCTTCTTCGTCTCTTTCCCGCTGTTCGTTGGTCCAGGGACGTATCGACCGGTTGAAAGCGAAGATTGCTCTGCACTCGTTGAAGTTCACATTCGTATTTTGTTCATTAGAGAATCTCGTCTCTTTGGAGAATCTCGTTGAATTAAATAAAATGATTCGGAAAAGTATCTAAAAATTACTAAAACAAAGAAGGTAGAAATAAACTTGGAAAGTAATAAGCTTGAGGAGGTATTTCTACGGTATTTTATCGCGTGTTCCCAGAAGCCACGGATCGGTAGCGCTAATGAACAGTAGCGCAAATAAAGGGTCCAAGCGATAATTAATATATGTTTGCCTTCCTCTAAAGAAAGTTTCTAGAATAGTCGTCAATTTGTGCGTGCTATATCATTTTTATTACCGTGAACTTGAAGTTTGACTGACTTATTATCCGTCTCACGATGATTTATAAATAATATATGAAAATTACATTGACGTATAAAACATTTATTCGTGAGTTTTGCATACCGGTCGAAAAGTTCGTTTCAAGTGACTTTAAATGCGCAAAGAGTTTATCTTGTTTCTTAGCGATTTAACCCAGATTCGAGTTCCGCGAGATGAAGCGGCGGCAGCTGCTTTTTACTTCTGATCGGGACACGTTTGTTGCGAAACGCGAGTCTTCTCTTCTTCAAAAGTCGCGGTTCGACTCGTTCTGCTGTTGCATCAGCGATACGAAGATTCGTTGAGGAGGATTTCTCGAAGCCATTCGATGACGAACGTGACATTAGTGAGGGAAGTCTTTGTCCTCGAGAAGAACCACAAAGAGAAATTGGGACGATCGCGAAAGTGACGTCGAACGATATCGACGATATTAATCAAGAGTTATTTTTGTTCGGTATCACATAGCTTCTATAAATTTTTTAGGTTGAAACTTTTTTTTGTCTTACTCTAGTTTATATAATTTTACGAAGTAGCTATAGAGACAAAATTTTATCTAAAATTGCAAAAGAATTTCTAAGATTTTTCTACACATATGGTACTACATTTTTTCCAGTTCTCTTTATATTTTTATCGTCCTCTCTAACGATCTCTTGGTTAATTTCCGAGAAACATCGCCGTTAGCACGATATACGCGGATGCTGTACGAGGCACAACAATTTCTATCTTACATCCCTGCCATCTTCTCCCTCCAACCATCATCTCCTCGCTTCTTCTTCGTGCTCTCCCCCATTCCCTTCTGCATCGCCCCGAAGGGCCGATCTCCTCGTCTTTTTCCCCTTTGGGCCCCTCTCGTTTAGTTTGCTCGCTTTGTACAGCGTCACGGCTACTTTTGTTGCTCCTCGCACTGCTTCTCCTTTTTCTCTTTTGCTGCGTCCTCCTCTTCTCCCTCCGCCCACCGTTCCTCCGATTCTCTCTTTGTCCCTCTGGCTGTGTTCGGTTTCTCCTCGCCCCGAGAGATTCGTTCCTCTCCTTTCTCTCCCTGCCCTTCGCTCTCCGTTCCAAGCTCTCCGGTCCAGTTGCTCCTTTTGTTTTCGTCGAGTGAACGAGACGCTCGAGAGAACGAGGCGGAGAGTATACGCTCGGGAAAAAGACGGACGAAATAAGAGAGAGAAATTACGAGCGTAGGGAGAGAAAACGAAGAAGAGAGAAAGAGGACTCGCGCGCGCACGAAAGAGAGGAAAGGGGAAAGGCAGAGAGGCGAAGTACACTTGAGCGAAGCGTGTCCCGACACGCGAGATGCAGGATCAAATTCGACCGTCAGATCCGGATTCACGAAACTCGCGATCTCCTGGATCATTCTCGGTCTCCGAAGTAGTCTTCTTGTCTCCTCTCTTTCCTCTCTTTCTCTCTCTCTCTCTCTCTCTCTCTCTCTCTCTCTCTTTTCGCCAACTTTCGATCGTCGACGCCCTTTTTCCTCGCTTTTATATCGATTTAACGTTGACAGAAAAAATGCCTTCGCCGCATGTTTCGTAAAATCCTTCTCGTCGCGAGAAACGTGTTTCTCTCTGATGAGCTGATTATATTCGAAAAGAAGTGTCCGTGATTATATTATGCGCTATATATATATATATATATGTAAGAGCGGAGGAAGGGAAAAACAAAATCTCTGCGTGACTCAACGCGCGTGAAACGTTAGTGAGACACGTTGGTTGAAACGTGATTCACGATAGGATATGTGTACATACATTCATACGCGACAAAGCTGTCTCGTTAGACAGGCACGCGTGTGTTTTTTTTAATTTTTGCGTTTGAAAAAGCATTCCGTCTTTTCACGTCTTTTGACATCGTCAACTCGAATCCGTCTCTTCCATCGAGTTGTTTTCTCGATGGAGCATCGCTCGCATCGTTGCCGCGTGCGTCACGATCCGACTATCGTTCCCATCGCTTGATGTGCGTTAGATGATAGAGAAAGAGCAAGAAAAAGAGAAAGAGAGAGAGAGAGAGAGAGAGAGAGAGAGCTCAATAGAATCCGCTCTCTTCCCCCCCTGAACACACAGCACTCGCGAAGCAAGAATACACGGCGCAAGCACGTGTGATGCCGGGATAAAGCTGTAAGAGAACCAAGAACGCACGTTTCTCTCGTAGAAACTCCGCGAAGACGGGGTAAGAAAGAAGGAAAGAACGGTCTCTTTAACGAACGGCTACTTGTCGAGTGCCTCACGTCAGCTTTTCATAGAGAGCAGCGGATACACACTCGTAATTCTGCGAGGATCATTAATGTCATCGGCGTCGAGCATGTAACACCGAAGTCGCGCGGCATTGACAAAGAGGAAGAGCGAGGAAGAGCAAGAGATATAAAGAAAAAAAAGAAAAAAGAGAGATAGATAGATAGATAGATAGATAGAGAAAGAGGGAGAGAGAGAGAAAGACATAAAAGAGAGTGAGAGTCGGTAACGAAGTTGTAATGAACGGTAGTCTCTCGTCGAATAGAAGCGTTGACGGTACGCTCGCTGATTGCGAATAAAGGAGGAACGACCGCGATGATGCTGAAACACGCATCGGACACGCGCGCGCGCCTGCTCTTTCCGCTCGAGCACGCGCAGAGAGATAAGAACACAAAAGAATAATTTTTCGCAGTGAAGAAAAACATCGCACATATTAGCAATTGTTGCGGGAAAAAAGCATGAGAAAAAAAAACGCGATTGCGGGATCGCACTCGAGTCGCGATTTACTTTGCTCTTCGCTTTTTGAAAACTTCAAAACCGCGTTCCCATAAAATCGTACATTGGAACGTGTTCGCTTCGTGCGAACGCCAACTTTCAAGATGCGGCTGCGTCTCCTCGTTTCGTTTCCTGATTTACCGCTCGAATGTGCTATTATTATACTATTTCCAAGCGCACCCCCTTGTGCTCGTTTCCCGCGCGAGGGTGCTCTAAGACCGGGCATTTCGCTGTCTTGGGGGAATAGTAAAAGCGAGCATTACGCTCGGACACGTGGTAATTTACAGCTGGCGCGTATACGAGACGCGGGTAGTTCGGAAACGACAGGTTTCTTTGTGCGCCGCTCTTCTCTCTCGGCATACAGGTATTTTCTTTTCGCTGCCTCCGCTCTTACGCCTTTTTTCAAATTTACACAATCAGCAAGGTCTGCTCCTTTCTTACCCTCGCCGCGCTACACTTTGCGTCTTTTCTCGCGTTACCTTTTGTGAACCAGAACAGAATTCTATACATAAGGAGATGCCCGCAACGTCATATATATTACAAAAAAAATATATAATTCTATCCCATGAAAAATTATTGTCCGCAGAGCAAAATATTTCACGTAACATTTTTCTATGTACGTCATTAAAACACATTTTTTAATTTACACGATATTCGTTCAAGTTTTATATTCGATCTTACGCGTCTGCCGCGTGAAAGAAACTCGTTTCGTCGTGACTCGCTCACGTTGTCGACTTTCTTTCGCGCCTGTACCGAGGAAAAGTGGACCGCGTAGTTCAGAAGTCATCACACGCGGTCCTCTTCAGCACACACATACACACACGTGTGTCGCTCACGCTCGCGCATTCGAACACTCCATTCGTCCACGCGCGCATCCACGCACGAACAACGCGTCCCGGTCGTTATTATTATTCCAGCAGTAATCCGGCTTCGAGTCTCGACCTAAACGATCGATTTGCTCCTGTTGTGCGCTGCTCTTGTCCATTTGCGTCTCTCATTCTTTATCTCCTGCAACTTCTCTCGACTCGGCGGAAGGGTATTCATTAATCGCGTCCTGCGATGGTTTTGCGACATATAATTTGCTCGCTCCAATTCCGATCTATCTATGCGGTATCCGTTTTAGACGGTACACCTTCTTTCATGTGGATGTTGTAGATCATAGTCGGATTATGTTCACATTTGTGATGTCCCGCGGTGCTATGCGGTAATACGCGTGTTTCCGCGGTATTGTTCTGGAAGTGTACACATTCATCTCGTCAGAATTTACGATTTTTACTTAGCTCGTGGTCGAAACGAATAGTAAGAGAACACAATTTTTTATCGGAGCTTCCTGTTACATAAGCGCGTCGACTATGAATACCTAGTTTCTTTTCTGAATGGATCTGCGTGAAGACGCGACAAAAACATCGTGTCACGACGAATTGATAACCAGATCTAAATCTTAATGTGCGCCCAAAGTGGTCCTGGTGGCGTCTATGAGACGCTATTGAATTGTAGTTGTATTTTAGGAACTTTATACCGCGTTATCGCGATGTATCACAGTGTGCGTAGAGTATTGTATATATTCTCGGAAAAGGAAATAGATGTTTGTAGTCTGATTTTAAGCAAAATAGGTAAATAAATATTTACATAAATGGAACAAAAACATTTTCTAACGTCAATGACGCAAACTGATGATTTTGTTTCATGAGAAATGTGTGTGTTTTTGCAAGTGTTTTTTGCGCGCTAAATAATTGACGAGCGTTTTCCCGGATCGCAAGAGCAGCGGCACCGCGTTAGCGCACGTGCCCTCTCGTTGAGTCTCTCGGTGACGGCTTATCAGTTCGTATCTTGTACAAACATGTTCCACCTGGTCTCGGACAGTCGCAGCCCACGCCATTTTCTACCGCTGCCCACGTTGTTTCGTAACGTTTCATGAGACCACTTTATCTCGTACGCTCCGTCTTTCATCTTGCCTCCTTTCTGTCGATAGATGGGTCCGATGCTTCCGTACACTGGTACAACCGGGAGCCAATACCGGTGTAATTTCGGTGAAGGTAATTTTTTTTTTTTTTTTTTTTTGCGTTTATGTCGAGCAATTTATCTTGCTACCATGATATGCAAACATATCATTTTATCACGCCTCTTTTGCGGAAAAAATCTTCCAAATAACATACGTATTAAACATGCGTAATTTGCTTTTAATTGTAGAAATATTTACATATATTTTATTACATATAGATAATTAGCATAAAAAAAAACATAATTATATATATATTTTTTGTAAATTCCCAACAAAAGTCTTATATTTAAAACATCCGTTTTAACTGGTTTTCGGACAGGCAAGATGCGTTAATCCTTTCACAGAAGCAGGCTCCCATATATCCTTTTCCATCAAGCGACCCGAAGACGATCGGGTTACTTTGTATGTGGAATTTCGCGCGTAGAACGAGCAGCGTCCGTAATCCGGGCTTATATCGAGAGAGAGAGAGAGAGAGGCGGGGAAGGAGGAGAATGGAAAGAGAAATGGACGCATGGACGTGCTTTAATATGATTTAAACCTACCGCCGTGCCGGCTACTGTATTACGATCGCCGGACTTCTCATTCTCTGTCGTGGGCCATCCGCGCGGCAACAGTCCTTGAGAGAAGAGGCAGCGGGAAAGAGAGAAAGAGGAAGATACACGCGTGCGTACACGCAAGAAAGTGGCGTAAAATACGCAGGCGAGGCACGAGTTTTTGCCACCACTCTGCCCGAGTCGATCGCCTTTGAATTTTAAGCGTTACCCGTCCCTGTAGAACCGACAAGAACAGAGAGTTCGAAACTACGCGAGAGGAGAGAGAGTTTAGTTTTTCATGTCAAAATCTTCGCGTGAACAGAAGTTTTAATAAAAAAAATTAAATATACAATCAGGATAAAAATACAATCAGATCCAACATTGTTATATTGAATATATAAACTATATATATATACTTAATCTATATAATTGTGATAATAAAATAACCATATATACTAATCTATATAATTGTGATAACAAAATCCTGTGCGGAACACACAAGGTCTTTTCTGCGACATTTCGTACCTTGCAGTATCTCGTTCAAGAAGAGTCACCGAGGAAGATCCGCAATCGCGAGGACAGTCGAGGCACATCGTACACCTCGTTTCTGATCCTTCGTTCTCCATCCTCTCTCCTTGTCATTGCTTTGATCGCTTTGAGGAAGCCGCCGCCTCGGTGCAGGAAAGAAAGAGAGAGAACGGGCACGGGGCAACGCATACACCAAAGTACCTCACTGCAAGGCCCGCGCCACGGCAAAAGTGACAAGGCCCCGGCAATTATAACGGATGGCGCAAAAAAATGGCGCCGTGGTACGGATGGCCAGTTGGCCGACCGGCCGGAGTCGGGCGGCTACTGTTTCTCTCTCTTTCTTTTTCGCCAGCAACCTTTAAGAATGTATATCAGAGAAGTCCAATGATTAATCACGGGTATCATGACGAATCTTAAGCGTCCGCTCCCCGCGAGCGGACCAAATTTGCTCGACAAGATGGGGCAATAATGTATATGACATAAACAAATGTAAGATCGTGAGAATTCGACATAAACATCAGTCAGAGTTGATGAGCGATTAGATAGTTTAGTTATTATACTTCGCGGGGAGAGGTTTAGTAAGTATGTATCAAACTGTGTGTATCAAACTCTCGATGGTAATTAATTGTTAAAAAAAAAAAAAATTGTTAAAAATCCAGAGTTTTCGTTCACATGAAAAATGGAAGATTCGTTTTGACACGAGGTTCTCACTTCTTCATTGTAAACGGTTTCTGAAAGAAAGAGAGAGAGAGAGAGAGAGAGAAGGAATGCGCGAATATGATTAATTCTGATTTTAAAGAGATTCTTCAGCCTCTTTCTCTCTCTCTTTCTCTCTAACTCGAGAATATGGTCGAGATTTAATCGCAATAAAGAAACAGTGTTCGTGCTCTTATCATTGAATCATGAACTTCGAATCAATTACACGCGGTAACAATATCTGAAAATTGCAAGTCTATAATTAACGTATAGATCGGGTTGCAAAGTCTTTAATTATACAATTGCCGTTTATCTCTTTCGATGCGGATCGATGCCTCAGCTTTTGCGGAATATCTTGAAAGGCTATAAATAATCAGATGTATAACCTTGTGACAAAGGGTAGTAATTTGGTCTCGGCATTGTTCGGTTTGATTAATCACTTTTCGTGCAACGAAAACATAAATAAATCTGAATTTTTTTTTCTTTCTCTCTCTTACTCAGTATTCTACTAATATTATGTTATGATACCGATATTTTGTTTATATTTAGCTGATATAAAAAAAAATGTATGCTTATTTATTAGTAGACAGATGAATAATATTGAGAATTTTGTTAATTTGATATTCAATATTCCGAGTATTAAGCAATTAACGTTTAAACTGGCACATGGAACATTGTTTAACATGTGTTAAAAACATCATATATTATTTTAGTTGTTGTAACGTGATAATGGGTAAGATTTAAGTCGCTCTGAAAATGTGCTTCAAAGCATCTTTTATTTTTTTACATTTAACGAGGAATAAAGACAGAACAATGTGTCGAAGTATTTGTAACGCAACTTGAAACTTATCCAATGATATGAATTATTTCTAACTAATATCGCCGCTGTTTATATACATAAACTATATAAACAGTTCTCAAGTTATATAAACAAGTTTTGCTCATACCTGAAAACCGCAACGTTTTGTTATTTTAATTGTAATATTGCTCTCTTGTAATATTGCACTCGATAGTTGATTCCAAACAGAACGACTTCACAAGACCACAGTGCAGCATCTGTCATCTACCGGTAGAAAAAACGAAATAACAAATTAGATGGCGTATGCTGCCTGTGAAGTTGCTTCAACTGGTCCAACTATTTCTTCTTCCTATCGCTAGATGGCGAGAGACAATCACTACTCGTATCAAGAGTGCAACTCTTTCTGTATATATGATCAGTGTACGTGTATACAATATGGCCGAACAGCTGATTGTTTTCCCGCCCTTTCTCGCGTGAAAGACGTGAAAGACACAGTGACAAGTGGAAAGTCAAAATATTTAATATATATAATTCACAAATTTTGTAAAACTGTTATTAATTGAAAAAAAAAAAACAATTAGTGTGTGGTTGGTGACAACATTCGATATCATGTTGATATAATGGAACAGCCAGTGAAGCGGACCAAGGTCACGAAAGATTCGCTTATCGCAGACATTGCGTTTTCTATCAGTATGTTATTTAAAAATATACTTATATGTTGTATACAAATAATTATATTTCTTATTTCTCGTTTATAAGAAAAACTAATAAGAGAACTTGAAATCTTTGTAAGATCTCTTATAAATTTTATTAACGTTTCTTAAGAAAAAAAACTTTGAAACTACAATTTAACGCAAGATACCATCATGAACGTTAGAATGTAAATATTTTTCTCTTTTTTTCAGGTGATATAGCCAAGTCTGTCAAATCTATAAGCGAGAGTTACAGTGATATCTTGAGAATCAACAAGTCTGTAGTCACGTATCTGCGGCACAGTGAAGAACATAATAAGAAAAAGGAATTACAGGATTTAGAAAACATAACCATTACAAGAAAGCAGTAATTGGTACAACAATTGTATTTGTCCAACATTATACACGTGTGCTTAATACTAAGAACTTTATATTGTAGTATGAGAATGACTTAGACATAAATATTAATTAACAAGAGTAATGTGTCTGTGATGTCGATCAAAAGTCCTGCACATGTTGCATTGTAAATTCATCTGTTATCTTATGTGATAAGTGGGAAACCAAATAATATGAGCAGTTGCTACATTATTGTAACAATGGATACAAGAACAATAATTCTATAACGGAAATGACATTGTGTGCTTGAATAAATGACCACATTTGTATTCCTTTCATGTGTTTGTATCACAATATTATTTTCTCTCAGTAACCATATGTAATACTTCAACAAAGCAACATCTTGGAACTAGAAAAGTTGATGGCATTCTATGAGCTCATAAATGAAAGTACAAATATTACAAATACATATATGTGTATAAGAGTGTAAATTTTTCAACATTCCTTTTACAGTTCAAAAGTGGAAATACAAATATTACAAATACATGTATGTGTAAAAGAGTGTAAATTTTTACATTCCTTTTACCACTGAGCAACAGAATGACATCATTTAGTATCTTATTATTTTATGCATTGCGAACGCACCAATACTAAAAGAGTTTTGGTATATGTAATATCTTAAACGTATTGGGAACCGATATATTTAAACTTCGTAGAAATTTGACGTCTATAAAATTTCAAGTCATTGTAACGTTACACTGAGAAAAAAACAATGTCAAGAAAATGTATTTAGGTGCAATTATTATTTGAAATACTTGGTTTTTAATTTAAGCTCATAAGATTTAAAATAATATGATGTTTCTGTAGTGTGACGAATAATTGATTGGCAATCTTTGATCGCTTTATGTAATCGATTCAGCAGTTTTTTCTCGGTGTACACGAAACAATTGCGTACAATCTGAAGAAAAGAAAATGGGATAAAATCGCTGTTCCCGTTTCTAGATTATACAAATTATTATAACGAGAAATTTCGTCTACGTAACGACAGACTAACAAAATGACGGTGGAGGTGCGTTTCGTAGCAGTCTTGTAATCTGTGTGCGTCCGTTCGAATTCTTGTTACTTGTATTCCGGATCCTCTTTGTGCCTCCTTCTGGGATCTGTCGGGTCCAACGGGAATACCTGGACGGGGGGCACGTTTGGCGGCCGACGATTAGAGAAATCGTAATTCGTACCTTTCGTGGATGCGAACCTGTCTAATGGCCTAGTCAACCCTATCGCTCCACATCTGGAACACATTTGCGAGTTATGTGCGAAACAGTTTGCGGAGGACGTACAGTAATTTCGTGCCAAGTTGCGTCAACAATGCAGGACATCATTCACATGTACAATACATCCAATCCGATTGTTTACAAAAAGTTCTGCCGGGTTACGTCATTAAGTAACGATTTCCTCAACAAGCGGCAGATGTTAGTACAGGACACATTCCACTTTTGATGTTACGTCATGAGATAGTAATAAGTACATGTCACATTGTGCGGTTTAATACGACTAGACTATAAGTAGAAGTCTTGCCAAGTGAAAGCGAGTCTTGTTTCCGTTGTGAGAGAGAGAGAGAAAAAAAGAGAGAAAAAGAGAAAGAGAGACATTTTACAACCCTGAACACAAAATGAGAGGAAAGAACCCAAATATTAGATGAAAATATGGGATGCCTGACGTTCATTCATGGAAGATACAAGAGACAGAGGAATGAGTGACTTGCAAAATTCGCGAAGAACGAAGCCGACCAAAACTAGTCCAGAGCACTTCGATGAGCAGAGAACAGATCGGTGCGTTCGCGCGCGGATTACAAGTCGTCATATTATTACAATAGAAGTGCAATGAGAGAAGGAAGAGGTGCCTTAATATGTTCTTCTAGCGGATTTCCCCTAGTCTTTCAGCTCACACCTGCACGTGTTGTAGTTGAAGTAATATCCAGTGCTGCACGGCTCGATGTTCCTGCACGAGCAGACACAGCGCTGCGCGTCCCAGATCTTCGTGCCGTTGCTCTGCCGGCATTTCTCCTCCTCGTCGACGTTGTTGCAGATGCACATGCAGTTGTGCGGCTCGTAATGTTGTTTGTCGTTGCAATGCTGTAACGTAACAAAGTTATGAAAGCGAAATGTGAATCATCAGCAAAAAAAACTTATCAACATCTTGCCGCACGCGCGTTCTTAGATGTGTGTACGAATAAATTTTGCTTGTCCGCATTGACACACTTCACGCGAGGAAACGACAATTGTAGCCGTGTATATAAAACGTAATTGGCAAACTTGATACATTGAGAAATCGCCGTCTTATTTGAGTTAAATATGCAAAGTCCCGCTTATAAATGTCTCTTGAGCGCGTTTGAGATACGCGTTTTGTAAGCAAGTACTTTTTATTTTTTTTTGTACAACTTTTTATGTCTTCAAAAGATTCTTTTATATACATCCGCGATGATATAATATCTCGTAATTGAAACGTCAATCTCCCGTAACGAATCTGAAGGACGCGGGATATGAAATAAGGATGCACGCGCGCACACGTGAGAAATGATTCACGTCGTCGGATCGCCTGTCACTTCTGCATTTCTAATGCATTTTCGAGCATTGTCGGGATACTCGGAAGTGAAGCTCGATTGACTGACGTAAATCGCTCTCTCGAGTTGGCCGCGGCACGCACGTACCAACAAACACACGTCGCGTAAGAAACGATACAACGAGATAATACGCGAGGTGTGAAACTCGCGGCCCAGTTAAGCAGGAAGGCGCCGATTATCCGCCAATTATCGGTTGTTGTCAAATTACCTCCTCCTTCACTTTGCAGTCGCACTTGCACTTAGTGTGCTCCTCCACCGGCACAATTCGCTTGCCTCTGAACTGTAGTTCTATCGTCGACACGACTACCTGAACAACAACGCGAAAGTCAGACGAAATAAAAGAGATGTTCAGCAATTATTGTCTCATCAGTTGGGTGTTCGTAATAATAGGGGTGTTTTCTTTCGTATTTTTCATCTCGAGAACAATCGATTACCTGGAAGTTTCTGATCTCCGTGGCTACTGGCTGGCACGAGAGCAAAGCGCTACCGCAACAGCCACCGCATCTGTTGACTCTTGTGCAGGATGGGAAAACAATCAGCGAAGGATCGTTGTCCACTTTTAGAGAAACGGGTTGCAGTTCCGGCATACATTTGGCTTGCGGCGGCGTCACCGCGTTCGATCTTTCCTTACCCTCGCCGACTCTACCTGAAAGAAATTTTTGTCAGTATCCCTATTCTATTCTATCCCTTTCTTTTCTTCGTCTATCTGATAAATGTTCAATTTGAGAGAATATTTAACATCAATTGAATTACTATCAAATCGACACTAATCGATGCAAGAAATCGATAATTTATTCGATTTTAACGGTCAATCTCACTACGTGATTGGCTGACTTTTTTTTTTTTTTTTTTTTTTTTTTTTTTTTTTTTTTTTTTTTTTTTTTTTATAAAACTGTGTTTTTATTATTAATATACAGTGTAATACTATTGTGAACTGTGCAAACAAATATAAAAATAATTGTTCTGTCTTATTGTAAGACAGTAAGACAATATCCAATCTGGTAACTAATCGTAATGCGAATAATTGTTGAAAGATAAGCACACGCAAATTCAGTCATATTAAATCATTGTTACACACTATTGTAGACAGTCATTGTCTTCTTACAGCACGAAAATGACCAGTGAAGCAGTCTCGGTTGTAAACCAATATTTGTTATTTGCCGACAAAATAATTCCCGAATTCAGAGATCTTCTCGCGGATGATGCGCAACTCACGTGGTTCGGAAAGACAATCACGGGAAAGACTCAAGTAGCTAAGTTTATAAAAAATATGAACCAAGAATCCCATTCATTTCGCAATATTATACCAATTTCGGAGTTGATTTATAAAAACTATGTATATGGGTGAGAACATTACAATTATAAAAACAAATTGTGTGTGCGTGAGCATGCGTGCATGCGTGCACATATCCGTTAGTTACATTTTCGGATTTAAAAAACGTACATTTAGCAATTAAATTCTGTCGAAAGTTTTTTGTAACATTTTTTTTTAATCAAATGTATTTAAAGCCGATATTATTCTTTATGTAGGACAAACAAAACGGAAGAGAACAATAATATTGTACAATTTACGAACACGAATTCGCTGCACGAAACCGAACCGTCGACGAGCCATGAGAATGTGATAGATGTTGAGCATAACAGCGATTCGAACGTCACAACGCTTGTAAGCGAGGAAGACTGCGACATATCCGAAATTGTTAAGGAACAATGTCTGGGCGATGACGAAAGTGGAAGTGAGAAGATCGACGCCGAGATCAAGGATCAAAGTTATCATCTCGACGACCAGCTTCTTCGTAATCTCTTCGAGTACAAGATTATGTCGCAGGCGGTACAGAACACTAATAGGGCAGAATTGAAAGAGGAAATGGCACCATCAACCAGTACAGCCATCACCAGAGAGTGCGGTCAAGGAGATGGACCTGTTATTGCTAACTCGATGAAATACGTGCAGGCAGTTGGTGTGATGCGATATTTGAAACAATACATGTCAAAAGGTATTAGAAATAATTTTTAAATCGATATTTTATTGAAAATTATGATAGGATATACAACAATAGAAATTACCTACACGAAAATGCTTATCAAGTCACAGTGTTAAAAAAAAAAAAACTACATAAATATTAAATATTAAAATTTAACTTAGACAAATAAAGATTTAAATTGGAAAAATAAAAAAAGTTTAAAGAGAAATAAAATAATAAATATTAATTATAATAAATGTTGATTATTATTACTTATTATTTATGTAAATGTTAAATAAAAACATTGTTTGTAAAATTCATTATTCAATATCTTAATAAGAAAATTTTGGATTGTTTTAGATTCTCCATTTGCGTATCACTGGTCGAATTTCTCTGAACGGAAATCTTGGAAGCGGAAGTGTACGCTTCTGATCGCATATTCGCCTTTAATTAACAGTAAGCAATGCTCAACTATCACGCACGAAGAAAAAAGTGAATCTCCTGTTAAGAAAATGAAAACTCCACCAAGTATGATACCAAGTTTGGATGAGATACTGGCAAATTGGAATTACTCGATACCGAACACTCATTTTGGCGGTTACTTGAAGCCCATAAGAAGCTTCGACGAAACCCGATTAAGCGAAGTGAAATGTTTCGAGGCCCGTTTACAAATGAAAAACTATATTGAAACATTTAACTGGGAAGATTTCAAGAACAAAAAGCGTGATGTCCGTCCGCTTAACGTGCGTTACGTGGGGAATAAATTCGATGTCGATGGTTCACTTAGAGGACCAATTAACATCAATTTTCAGATTCACGCGATTGTTTATTGCAAATACACTAAGGCAAAAGATTAAATTTATTACGCAAAAAGTAACAGACGCAGGACAAAGAATTTATTTGCAACAATAGACATACGCTCTGTCGTGTGTTGAGTAAAATTTTTTTAAATAAAATATTCTTTTAAATTATTCTTATTTTTACCGTAAAACGATATCGATTAATTTTCTGATACATGATATTAGCGTTAATAATAATAATTAGAAGTAGCGTACGATTCGCGTGTGGATTTACGGGATGATCCTGGTTTACATTGATAACTGCGCGGTTGCGTTAACAATGAAAAGACACACCGCTGTAGTTTAACTCTCCCTCTTGTGTTTAATAAGAAAATATTGATTTTGTCACACGCACTGTGCGGCGAGATTCGTCGTTCGATAAACAACTGGTTTTTTCTAAATGATATATTCAACGTCAATGTTAGAACGCAATTAAAATATAAGTAATAATTTTTTTATGAGATATCGTTCAATTAGAATATATTGTCAGAATTTTATTCAAAATGTTATAGCTATGAAATAATAAGTTGGAATTTGCAGTGAATAAGCGTGATTTGTTTTTGTTTTTGTTTTTTTTTTTTTTTATACCTTACGATTGATTTATTTCCTTCGAGATTATTATTTCTAAATAATACATAAACGCGGCAATCAAATGCACTTACTGAATAAGAATGGTGACGGATTCGCTTCGCTCTCGGGAACATCTTGAAGAAGCCGCATAAATTCATCCACCGAATCTATGGAATTTAATCTAGCGGCTAAATTTACAGGTATCTGAAAATAATGTACATCGTAAGTATATTGTGTGTACGTGAAGTTATTTTTTTTCTGCCTACGTAACACGTTTAAAAAGATCTTTAGAAAATAATCTATAAATCTGCGATAGCGATAAAGTTCAATGACGATGAATCACAGATGCAGTCACGATTGATAAACTTGGTTGCCGCGTTATTTCGTAACTTGTTGAAAACAATTAAGAAGTTTGTTTATTGAAAAAATATTAATAGGTATTACTTTCGATTATTTCATACATGTGTCTGCGGTCGCTAAATAACTCCTGGAAAACTCAGTACGTGAGCAATCAATTTGTAATTGAAATATCTTATAAGATTATTTCAATTCTGTGTGCGCAACAATATGATAAACTGTCAAGGATGGAATAAGATATCGAAAAGAGAGATAAAATATAATAAAGTTGAATGCGTGCTGAATGATTGGAAAGAAATAATTATCCGCAACAGGATAATTGTTTTAGGATTTTTCTTTCCGCGATGCAGTCTCATAAATATTGATCGAAAAGATAAATATATAAAGTAAAATCGATAGGGTATTCCCGTAAATGTGAATCATCCTGTTCCGACTGTGCGGATACTTCGTGTGACTAAAGAGAAAATTATCTTGGTAAACATCGGTCAATGATCCACATTACTGAAATCTCAAAGCAACAAATGCAAAAATTGCCTTTACATTAGAAGAAGTAAAGGATTCACTAAAGCGGTTCTCTCCCTAAATGCGATCACGTAAAAATAATCTTGATTTTTAGCTGTCGAGTAACCTCTTTTTAGGTTTAGTCGTTAGTATTAAAAATATCACTGGCTTTTCGACACTTTTTTAGCAAAAAAAAAAAAAAAATGTAAAAGAAAAAAAAATAGTAGGATGTGAATCATTGATAAACACTGCTTTTAAATGGGCGCGAAATCGCCTATAGGTTTGGATCACGATTCTCAAACAGGTTTTCGAGAGGTATTCTTTTACTGTGAGATATATATACATGTACACACACATACATATAGCTACAAAACAGCAAACAATTTGAATCTAAATTTGACAAAGCGACCTTAAATAAAGTTTCCTTAATAACGGAAAAAAAATTAACATGACATTCTTCTGTTATCAGCGGGAAATCAATTTTTTATACAACGTGCACAATGACGCTCGGGAAGCACTTGTTGCTACATCCATTTCGAAAGAAATATTTTCCCGAGTGACACAATGAGCGCGAAGACACGGTCTTCGTGGGATTTAGAAAACCAGTTGCGAGCGTTCAGTACGATTTGCATAATCAAGAAATATTTCGCGTGCCGAAGACACACACACTCGCGGGTGTGCTTTCTAAGAACGATCTGTTTTAATCTCAGCTTTGTTGTCAGCGCGCACAGAGATTTCCGAACTTGCGCGTATTAATAATCTCGTAAAACCTCAAGAAACGAGCAACTTCACGACAACCGATCGTGAATAACAATCTCTGCTTTTCCTTGAACGAAGGCGTCTCGCGGTAATCTCGACCTTGCGAGGAGGCAAGGCTGTGCGCGCCTCAGATTTAACTCTTAGGCGCCGTTATGTTTTATTGATTCGCGATTTTGCTACCAGTGACTCAGCTGTGACGATAATGATGACGATATTACAATTATCGCATAGTTAATAGTCCTGTACCTATTGACACAAGGATCTCTCCACGAGAAACTTGTTTACTCAGTCGTTTCTGCAGTTGCATTTACGAAGTCATTATCTCACGTACTTTCGCGCGCCTTTATATCTTTCAACCGGATTATTATCTGGCAATGTTGTTCCTCGTTACGTGCACTAACGCGCGCAATTTATAGGATTGATCAACGGAATTATCGATCCGTAACAAACTAATTGATCGGACATATTTGAACACTTGTACGCGAGGTGAGATGTGATCGGATTTAGATCGCGCATGTGTAACGTGTCGCGTTCCGATTACATCCTCGACATTGGCAAATTCAGCCTTCATACGTCATTTCGGAAAGTGAGTTCTCGGGAGCGAAGGTATGTTGCAATGCGCGTATCGCTGTCATACTTACTGTTAATTAATTTACTTTCGGAGTTGCATTAAGTATCAAAGTGAGTGTGAAGCGAAATATCAAACTAGAATTTAGCACCATTATATTTGTTAGTCCAAATAATATGTAGCTCCAAATTAAAAGAAAATAAGTCCTCCTATTGGACGATCTTCCCATTAATTTTCTATTTGAAACAAAAAGTAACAAAACTCTTTACTAAATTATTGCTGGAGATTTCATTATTTTAGTTTTTAACGTTTTAATTCGTTTAAGTTGATATATATTTAAAAAACAGTAAATATGCGTGTGTACATGTCTTTATCGCTTTAATGATAATAGAATCAGAACCAATGTGTACCAATTTACCGCATTACTTTCGCGCACCAAGTCCTTCGCGGGTTTACCGAGGGTTCTTTCCTTCGAACCCGAGCTCAATGGTCCCGGGTAGACGATGTCGTCGCGATCACCGTGATATTGCGTGGCAACCTGTCCCACGACGAATCCACTGAAGATCATGACGATTGTGAAAAGGAACATTTTCGCACCGACTCGCAACATCTGGCACTCATGTGATGCACCGAGTCGTTGCAGTTGCATTGTTATCACAATTCCTCGCGGTTATCACGATTTGTATAAGCGCGAAGAAGCTCGATATCGCTCGATTTGTTACATTGGAGATTGTTCGATTTCTTCGCGAAATGAATCTGGCGCGAATCTGTGAACCTCTTGCGCCACGATAAGCAACGCGATGCACACCTGAGCGCTCCACCACGAGCTCGCGCTGCGATAGACTGATGAGGCGAACACTCCTCGGCGCATATTTCTTGCCTCACGCGTGAACGATCGGCGCGCACCGCGAGCGCACTCGTCGCGAATCGTGTCAGCGATAAGAGGTGCTTAGAATTTTTTTGCGACTTTTTTAATTTGACGTTTGTACATCATCGCGGTGAAAGTGAAATAAAAAGCACGGTGCAGCCGCGATAATGTATCATCACTTCCTCTTTGTATCACCTTAAGAAATTCTATTCTGCGAATTTATTTACAATTGCTCAATCCAAAAGTCATAAAAACATTTTTTTTTTTACAATTTTAAGGAAGAAAGTAAAAAAAGAAAAACATTTATTGCCGAGAGGATAAGAACTTTTTGAAACTTAATCGAGGGAGAGGAGAAGGAATGCGTATCTGTGCGCGTAATATTAACCGAAATTTTAAATTTCACATATATTTTTATCTCAGTTTAAAGTTACTTCAAAACTCTTTTAGGAAGAAGTTTGCGCAAATGTTGTTACTCAAGATATAATCGTATGTTTTAATCTTATACGCTCGCTTTCTCACGTATATTTTTATTATACGTAAGATAAGCATATGTATGATTATCGTTAGATGAATTTCTAAACATTGATTTCTTTCGATTTTTTCAGTCTTATCAGGCTGAAGAAATGTAAACGTAACATTTTTCCTATTGTCACCTCGTTAACGAAATTGATAAAGTGTCATCAAAAAGGTTGAAAATTCTTTGTCAAGCGAAACATATGTTATAATTTATAACTCAGCTAGAATATTCAAATACGACAAGCAATAGATTTTTTTTACATATATACGAACAACCTGGTGAACAACGTAGGCGTTTAAATTTGCATATGAAATGAACTTATTCTAAGATCGGTTTTCATAACGTTACATTTCAAGGTAGCAGTCTTGCGAGAAGTCTTGTCTAATGATGCAGAGCAACTCTTGTGTAAAAAAAAATACTAATGTTACTAGACATATTAAATTGTGTGAAGTATAAGTGTACGAGTGGAAGAAAATTATTACAGAACGAGTTACATTATGATTCATTAAGAGTTTCTCAATTTAATTCTCAGATTTAGAAAAAAATTAATATAAAAACATAATATAAAAAGTTTTTTATATTATATACATTTAAGTATTAGTGTTACTAGTGCTATCTATAAGAAAATAAGTGAATTATCTTCGAGATTCAAGATAGTCATTGCGTCAGTAGGTTTCGCGAAGCGTCGATGTTGTACCGACTATCAGTTATATTGTGTTCCTGAACGTTTGAACTCACTTGGTAAATTGTAAATTAAATTTCTGTCGTTGATAAAATGACAATAATTTATATGTACTATATGAACACATATGTTTCAATAGTCGATAAATAAGAAGGCAAAAACTTGATATTGACAATTTTTCATATATATAGACTTTGTTTTATATATAAACTTTTATTAATAGTTCTGCAATAAGCTGTACAATTTAATCGTTAAAAGAGAAAACTCGTGCCATCTTGAGTTATTTATTGTTAATTAGGCAAATAAAGACAAATTCCATTGTTGTGGTTCTCCGTGTCATTTTGTCTACAATTAAAGAAATTAATTGTTTAATTACAATCGGTTTACTTCAATTTATAATAGTTACTCGAATATAAAATTTATTATCTATTTTTCTTGAATAATTACACTCTTAAAGAAAAAAAATATTTTGAACACAAGAAATAAGAAAAAGCAAAGAATATATTTCAGTGGACACCACTTACATGTTTATCTTATGTATGGAAAAATGATTTTAAGAAATTGGAACCAAGATTTTCCTGCATCCACCCGAACGAATGGGCTTGTAACCTGGTGGACACTGCGTCCGAATTCTCTTGGGAAAACTCAGTGGCCGTGCGTCACTCGCGAATGCCAACATTATCGCCACGAGAATCAACAGAAACAATCGCGCTGGTACCATTGTCGCAAAATAATGCGCAATCTTTCAATCACCGCACTCGATTTCGATTAACAAAGTGAACGCTTGTTTTTTCCTCTTGGCTCACGTAACGTCAATTGCTAACGCAATGGCACAATGAAGGCGTTTGTATTTATATATATATATATATATACAACTTGAGTCCCTCATCAGCGTGTGGTTTCCTGCCTCTTTCCCATTTTGTCATCCTTAATTGGCGGTTGAAATCATATCCTGATTGCTCACGCACGAGCCTTTATCCGAAACTTCCGCAGCGTGATAAACTATTGAGAATGATTGTATTTAATCATGAAGTTTCTGACGTACGCATATTAAATAATTGAGAGTGAAATAATGTGAGTGATAGAAAACATAAACGTAATTTACGCTTGACATGTTTCGTATATTTTGTGATAGTCATGATAAAACAAGATTAAATGTACACGAATAGAGTAAATTCCTTTCTACATATCCTTAATTACATACGGTGGTATTTTAATTTGTATATTATTAAAATTTAGATGTGTACATATACATATCATATTTATTTCTATCTAGTATATAAATATTTTAAGTAATTTCAAAAGAAGTTTTTTTTCCAAGATTTCATATAATTTAATTGTTTTTATAAAATACGCATTAATCTCTAATTAAGTATAATTTTAATACTATAAAATTGGGTTTGACAACGCAATTAAATCCATACTGAGAAAAAAAAATGCCATGATGATAACAAGATGCATTTGTTTCGCGGTCAAATTTTATTTAAAGTCAAGTTTTAAACTACTTGTTTTTCTTAATTCAAAACTATAAAAAAAAACTAAGATCTTGATTCACCAAGTTTTTTTTCTCAGTATGGATTGCAGGTATTTGATAACAAATATGGATTATAGGTATTTGATAATAAAATCAAGATTTGGACGTGGCATCTTGCTTCAAAGAAAATCCACAAGTTTCGTGTGACTATAGATCCTCTATGTATTATTGATTGATATTTTATGTAGATCTATAATTTCCTCCATAATTGTTCCCGGTTCTTTCTTTGAAACAATTTTCCTGTGTCTCCCTTTTCGAGAATATCTCCTTTCGTGAGGGAAGAAGAAAAAGAAAAGAATATATAATAGTAGTCGTTCAACTCTAGCTCTAACGAAGATTCTGTAACAAAAACCAAAAGCGTTCTTATCACTGCGATTATAGTCATAAAAGTGATTATCAGGAGTTTTCTACACGCGCATGTTTTACACAGCAATATGAAGAACTATTACAAAAAAAAGTAGAATAGACTAGCTGTAAGTAAAGTTCTGAGCGATTTAATGCATACATTTAAACTTGACGGGTTTAAAAGGAATCGATACGAGGTGATGATTGCGTGCACATCTGATAGACGAGTAGTAGGAATATTCGATGATTCTAGCGACTTCCGCTCAAGGAAATAAACTTTAAAGCGTTACACACTTCGTCGGGGAATTACACACAAGTTTACGTCATACTAGACATAAGTGCGAACACTGCGAACGTGTGTTTGATTGACGTCAATGCGTCATAAGACCCGATATTAGTGATAAATAGGCAGACGCGAAAAATATTAAATAATACATGCAATTTGATTCGAACAAATTTACGATTGTCGGTTCTTTAGAATATTTATCTGTTATGGCAAATATAAGTAGTACTTAATATTCAATAAACACACAAAAAAATTTAATTCATCAAGATAAAGTAACGAGAAGTGATTTTCGGTTCGTAACGAAAAATCTAAAAATCCAAAATGTAATTAAAACACTTTAGACTCCGCTTTTGGAGTTTCAAAATGTCTTATTTAATTATATTTTGGAGTTTTTAGAAATTTAATTAATTAACAGAAATATTATTTTTTGGTTTTTAACTTTGTCTGTCTAATTAATTTTGAGGTTTTATTAATAGAGATAATGCGCGCACGCGCGTGTGTGTGTGTGTGTGTGTGTGTGTTTGCGGCTACCGTTACAACATACAAGCGATGACTTATTGACGTTTGTCTCGTAGCGCGA